>LBNU01026692.1:35471-47681 GCA_014162995.1 Artemisia annua | reverse complement strand
CACACAAATTCGAAATGGGTAAAGCTGTCTCTTTTTAGGATGTTGATGTGACCGACATTCCATGGGTTTGATACAAAACTTTTTATATTTAATGTGTATAATTTAAAAAGCTTATATGTAAGTACACTGGGGGAAGAAAAAAAAGAACGCATCATTAAAAATAAATTGAACTTTTCAGGACGAGCCAGAACGTAATCATGGTTTTCTCGAGCCGAGCTCGAGCTTTATGAAGGCTCGTCGAGCTATCGAGCTGAGCTCGAGTTGAACATACTGTTGTTGAGTTGAGCCTTGTCAAAGTTCGTATCGATTCGACTCGTTTATAATCATAGTAACGAGAATACAAGTTGTGCCAGATTATTGGGAGTGGGGGCTACAGCTTTTTTTTCCACAAAATAATCTATTGTCCAAAAAGTAGTATCGTTTGACTGCCAAGATTAATAAAGATTATAGGAAAAATAATTTTTAAAATTAAAAGTGCACGACGGACAAGGCCTAATTTCACTGAAATATACTAATTTCAAGACTTCCATGTCCCAGATGCAATATTAGCCAACGAGGTGTGAAAGTTCATACGCTCTGAGGCAGAAGGCACCATATCTAATAGATCTTAGACATACAAAATAGTAAAGGCCATTCATGTTTTCCAAACAAAGACAAAGGGCAGAACCAATTAAATCACACCACCTTTGTCCAATAACATTCATACAACATATGCTCAACCGTTTCAATCTTTGTGAATCAAATAGAAAATATATGTTAGCAATAACAACCTCTTTGAAAAAAAAATCTTAAGTAGCAAGCATATTTGAGCTAACTTTCCACCAAAAAGTTTGATTTTGGCAATCTCTTTAGATTCGATACTTGTTTCTAGAAAATTTGTTTTGGGACGATGACGAAGAAGCCATATTGTTTAAGGGAATGTCACATTGAAGAAGCGTTTGGCGATAACCCGATTTAACAGTGTAGTTCTCTTTTGAGTCATAATGCCAAATAATCTTATTTACGGTCGCTAGATATAGGAATTTGTGAATGAATTCAACCTCTTAGGGAAGAATAGCAAGCTGAAGTTGTGGCATGTCCAAGGCACCATTTATGATAAAGTCAGAGATTAAGTCATTGGAAGCGAAAGGACCACGAGGATGTTGAATGTAAAAGTCTTTCGAGTATGGGACTCTTTTTTGCGTTCAAAAATGAATATTGGAATCATTGCCAACTTGCCAACGTAAAAATATTCATTTCAAAACGCAACCCTAGAAAGAATTTTGTGATCATCTTGGTGTTAATTTAATGGGATGACACTCACGTTATCTTGGTCCGCCATATGTACTTGGTTGGAATAAAGGAGATATTCTCTTTTATTTGAATCATATCCCTTGAAGCAAGCTTTGCCAATGCCATGAAGGATGTAAACCCTTAGTGGTTGTTGGAAAATTGGAACATGAAAGATAAATTCCTTTTAAAACACGACCCTAGAAAGAAGATGGATTTATAACAAGTCTCCAACCTTGTTTAGCAAAAAGAGCTAAATTAAAACATGAAAGATCTCGAAAACCAAGACCACCACAATCTATAGAAAGAGAAATATGATCCCAATTTAACCCGTGGATATGTCGTTCATATGCATCCTAATTCCAGAAAAATAATTTAATGTGGACTAGGAATTTCTGAAAAAAAACCCTTAGGCAACATATAACACTACATAGAATATGAGGGATGGCTTGAATTACAGCTTTCATTAAAATCTCGCGCCCAACTTGTGAAAGGGGCTTCTGTTTCCATCTTTGCATTTTTTGTAAGACCATTTCCAATATAAAAGAGAATAATTCTCCTTTATTTCGACCATGCACAGACGGGTGACCAAGATAATGTGAGTGTCATCCCATTAAATTAACACCAAGACGATCACAAAATTCTTTTTATGCATCAGGTCGAGTGTTAGGAGAAAGCATCAATTAAGACTTGGTAAAGTTTATACACTGACCACATGCAACAAAATAATGATTAATAAGCTCGAGCAATAAATCACACTCAGTAGTCTTTGCTTTCAGGAAGAAAACAGAGTCTTTAGTTAAAAAAATATGAGATATAACTGGACAATTTCTAGCCATCTTTATATTTGTAAGAAAAGATCGATGCATGGCATTGTTTATCATCTGGGATATAACATCATCAATGATGATAAACAAGTATGGTGACATGGGATCTCCATGACGGATACCTCTGAAAGGCTTGATCGTACCAATAGATTCCCTACTAATCATAAAATCCATTTCATAAGAAGAGATACATGCTAAAACCCAACTACACCATTATCTCTAAAGCCTAATTTGCGACACGTTGCCATTAAAAAGTCCAATTAAAGTCTATCAAAAGCTTTATTAAAGTCAAGCTCTAAAGTCATAACCTTCTGATCCCCTTTCTTCTGATCCCATTTGTAGTCTTTTACAAGTCAACTGTTTTTTTTTTTTTTTTTTAAATGCTTGTTCAACATGAATTACTCTAGCATTAATGTTATTGACTTGAGGAGCAATTTCATTTTCAATAATCTTTTTCAGCTCTAAATGAACACTTGAATTCCAAATGTTTGCAATCAGTCTCATTTTTTATTCTAAAGTCTTTTGAAGTTACTCAATTCTGAATTTTACATCATGAAGAAATCCTCTCGCAGGACTCATCTTAGGAGTACACTCTGAAGATAAATCGTGTTTTTTCAAAGCTCGTGTTGAATCAAATTTTGTTTTAAAACAGATTCAGAAACTAACATTGAAACACGGTTTTTTGGAAATTCTTAAGAAAGAAGAATGTTGTTTTCTTCTTTTTTGGTGAAACAAAAATGTCAGAAAGTTTATTATGCTTAGAGTAATCAAATGGTGTAATTTCTTAATCATTTTCTTTCATTCTTGATCGAGTATCTTCGGCAAGCTGTAATGTTTCCTCAAAATCAGGTATAGTGGGAGGAACATGTTCTTTCAACAAAGTATTACCATTATACAATACATTCTGTTCTTTCTGAGCTTTTTTGAGATTACAAGGATTTTCATAACCTAGAGCCATTTTTTGTGTTGTATGATAAAATGAATCTAGTTTATTTGTAAGCATATGAATTGTTTGAATCGAATGACCTGTTTTAAAAAGAAGGTTTTCTAATTCTTTGATCTTATGTGTTGACTCTATGATTTCGTCTAAAAGTTTATCTTTTTTCTTTGCAAAGTTCTTTTTCAACTCATTTGTCCTTTTTCAAGATTAGTATACGCTGATTTTTGTTTTGAAATTTAGGTTGTTAGATCAAAAATTTCTTCTTTTAAGGATGCAATGGTTTGGTTCGAACTAGTTTGGATTTCGTCAAATTTGTTTTGCAATTAGCTCAGCGGTCAATTTCTTATTCGTGGCTCTAACTTCGTAATTGACCGTTTTAACTTTCTCAATCTCAATGCTACAATTATTAAGTAATGATTCATGATAAAGCACATTGTAGCAACTGGCATTTCCGGGCCAATACTTGTTCATAAAACTCGAAACTATTGGTGACAACTGGTAACTGCTCAAATGTATTTTAATAATAAATTCCATACCGAGCTTGCTGGACTTGCATGAAATCGAGGGGATATCTCGCATACTGTGAACATCGACACACAACGCATACTGGCACAACTGTAAACCTAAATTCGTACTTGTTTTCACTTTCTCTTGCATATGCTTTATCTTTGATTCCTTGAAGTGTCGCTCATAGGACCTTGCTAATATTAGCAGGTTAATTGTATTTGGACTATTTTATGTTTAAATCTAGTCAAATACCATATATTAACCCATGGAGTGCGTCAATGAAAACGGAGAATAATACATTGTCGAATAACATTGAAAAATGATATTAATAAAGTACATATAAATCTACACCATAAGTTTTTTATTGTAGAATAACCGTATATAGTATAATGGTGAAAATTCGATAAGTGGACTCACTTTTGATTTCTACACAACTTATGATATAAATTGTTGTTCATTTGTTACATTTTTCTTATTCTATGTGTACCTTTTTGTGTGCAAATCAAAATTGAGTATAAATTCCTATAGAACATATTTTTTTTGAAGGGCTCCTATAGAACATATATAACTTCGTAGAAAATGACAAATACTAATTTTTGCTTAACATAATGATGTAAATTAAAGAAGAGCTGAGAAAATTATGAAGCTTGAAAAGTTAATTATTGATGGAAAAACTACTCTTGTGGATAATGATGGTCATCTCTTAAAAAGGTTGATTATCCGGGTGATCATATTAGTGAAGATTAAGTTGCATCTGGTGATAATGAGAAGGAGTAGGTGGTGGCTACTAAGCCTAGTTCTTCTTCTTCTTCTCCGTTTATTTCTTCTACTAAGGCGGGTAACCCTTTCTCTAAGGTAGGGGAAGTGGTTGTTTCTGACAGTGATGATGAGGAGGTGCTTGAGCCGGATAACCATATGGCTAAATTTCTCGCATCAACTGGTGGCGGTCATGAGCTTGAAGATTATTATGATGACTATGCGGTTCTTGTCTAGGATTTACCAGGGCAATTGGATGCTTTTTTCACCGATATGATATCAAGCTTAAAGGTCGTGGTACGAAGTAATTGTGTGTTTGGTAGGTATCAAATGTAATCTGGTGAGTAGTGGTTTGTTTTCTTGTATAAAGGATAGCAAGTGTCTTGTTATGTAAGCTTTACCGCCTCGGGCTGAGATATGGGACTTCACCCATATCCTTTGTACTTAAACGTTTCTTTGGAGTAATACATTTGCCGGGGAAACCCTTTACCAATATATATATATATATATATATATANGGTGGTGGCTACTAAGCCTAGTTCTTCTTCTTCTTCTCCGTTTATTTCTTCTACTAAGGCGGGTAACCCTTTCTCTAAGGTAGGGGAAGTGGTTGTTTCTGACAGTGATGATGAGGAGGTGCTTGAGCCGGATAACCATATGGCTAAATTTCTCGCATCAACTGGTGGCGGTCATGAGCTTGAAGATTATTATGATGACTATGCGGTTCTTGTCTAGGATTTACCAGGGCAATTGGATGCTTTTTTCACCGATATGATATCAAGCTTAAAGGTCGTGGTACGAAGTAATTGTGTGTTTGGTAGGTATCAAATGTAATCTGGTGAGTAGTGGTTTGTTTTCTTGTATAAAGGATAGCAAGTGTCTTGTTATGTAAGCTTTACCGCCTCGGGCTGAGATATGGGACTTCACCCATATCCTTTGTACTTAAACGTTTCTTTGGAGTAATACATTTGCCGGGGAAACCCTTTACCAATATATATATATATATATATATATATAAAGAAGGGCCAAGAATAGCCTCATAACTCGAGAAGAACTTTTTTTTTTTTTTTTTTTTTTCATTCATTAAAGAGATGTTATTTATTATACTAGTTCGAAACTTCACATAGAACATAGTTACCATAGGCCTTCTATTTGCTATGTAACTTAGAGATGTTAATCATGTAGCAAGCTTCAAATACTAAGAAGAAGACAAGTTTGGTGCTTTTTCAGGTTCTTGGATCACCAGGGCAAATATAATGTATTTTGGATGGAGACCCGAATTGTTTTAAAACGAACATCTTTTTCAAAGAAAAAGGAAAAATAACAATCTCACCATTACAAACATATACAAAGATCTCACACAATTTCCCTCTATGGGACTTGAACCCACAAACACTTGGTGATAATAAATTCTCTCACAACTTTACAAGGGGAAGTCACATCAATAAAAAAGCATGCTGCAAGCTATTTTGGTGAGTGTAAACAGTAGAGATGAAAACACATTCACGACTTGACTATCGTAGATTTGGACCTTGCATACTCTCCAAACTCAAAGCCATGTGCCTGTCTAATTTATTTGGTTTGTCCCCATGAAAACCTTTCTCTGATTTCAAACAGCTCTTTAGATCCGTCACCACATCATTAATGGTTGGCCTTTCGATGGATATGTTGTCCACACAAGCCAATGCCAACTCTACCACCTTCCAGGCTGTATTAATGTCAAAGTCCCCATGTAACCTAGGATCGATTAACTTTTCAATATTTCCTTCACCAACCATTAACTTAACCCAGTTAACTATGTACATGTCATTTGATATTGCTTGCCGGCCTGTGATCAACTCCAAGAGTACTACTCCAAAGCTATAGACATCACTTTTCTCTGTCAACCTATTTGTTGTGTAATACCTGCAAGACAGAACTCATAAAATAAAAATAAGAAAAGAACCTCGGCTAATGCGAGATGATCTTATGACCGATGTGTTCATGCGGTATCAGCTTTATTCTTAATGGATATGGTTATTCATAACTCTTCTACATTAGCAAAACCCAAAAACGGTAAGTTCTTTAAATTAGTCAAAGTTTTTTACCCGAAACCGAATCCTTAGGAGTGAAGGGTCTCAAGTTGGATGTTCTTACACAATTATAATAGCTCATGGGTGAAATTATATTTCCATGTTATAAGTAAAATAACGCGGAAGAAAAAGGCTTACTCAGGGTCAAGGTATCCAGGAGTACCACAAATTACTGTTGACACGTGTGTGGCACCTTCAGTTGCAAAAGCTCTTGACAGCCCAAAATCTGCTAGTTTTGCCTGAAAACTCTCATTTAATAATATGTTTGAACACTTCACGTCTCTATGAACTATTGGTGTCTTGCAACCATGATGCATATACTCTAGCCCTGTTATAAAAAATCAATGCATGCTTAAAGCAGTTGTAACTCTCCCAAAACCTAATAAGTATTTATCTGAAAATTAAAAGTAATTAATGTGATTACTGACCTTGTGCTGCATCATATGCTATTGCTATCCTTTTTTTCCAGCTTAAGACATTTAGACTTCCATCTAATAAAGTAATTGAAGCTATTAGTAATTGAACTTCTGTGTAACTTTTTTTTGATTAGGATATATATATTTTTGGAAAAGTTACCAAATAGGTGCATTCCTAAATTTCCGTTAGCCATGTACTCATAGATGATTCCCTTTTGGCTGCCTTCATTACAGTACCCAACTAGCGAAGTTATGTTTTTATGATGAACAGTCATGAGAAGGCGTACCTGTAGTTGAATGTTTATTAATTAGTTTTCCATATATGTTCTCTCTTTTTTTTTCTTTCTTTTTTTTTCCTATGACTAAACAGATAATTTCATTGCACGGTTTTTCAGCGGGCTATTATTAAAAGTAACCTTGCTCATGCAGGTAACTCCTTGACTCAGTTTTGTTGTTTTGACGATAATATATTTCAAATCCTTAAGATGGTTATGAAAGTTATAAATGTTCAATAATCATTTTCAGTATTAACTTAGTATAGATGGCTGAAGGATTAGTTCAGTATTCTTAGTGTTTAACAAGGCCTTTATCTCAATGAAAAAACTTACTTCAGCCTGAAATTCCCTGTACCCTTGAGATGATGATTGAGAAAGCATCTTTACTGCAACTTGATTATTTCCAATAGATCCGTAAAACACTGTTCCGAAACCACCTTTCCCAATGACTTTATTGAAGCTGTCTGTAATACTCTGTATGTCTAAAAATGTGAAACTCTGATTTCTCGGTTCCATAGGCTCGTCCCCTACATTCGGATCTGCACTCACTATTTTAAGAAATCGAACTCAAAGTTAACTCGCATCCAGGGGTGGAGCCAGGAATTTAAGTTAAAGGGGGCCGAATTTTTTGGATAGTAACGGTATACAATATAATAAAATGAACTAACACCATCTCTTACACAAAGAAACACGTAAGTATTTTCTTTCACATGAGTCAACCTAAAACCATAACATTGATGTTTCACAGGTTCTTGGCCAACATCTTTGGATTGCAAAATATGTTTGTAGTGTGCCATTGTGTGACTGTGTTTGGGTGAAAGTGTATGTAAAGTTTAATAAAGTAAATAACAACAATAGGTTCTGCAAACTAAGACTTTTATTGATAAATATTGAAGTGTTAATATGTTTTCTGTAGGAAAACATATTTATACTTGTTCAAGGGTCACAATGTTCCCTCAAATGACACAACTTTCTAATTGACAGTTATTTCCAAAGTATACAACGTTTGGCAAATAACTGTCCCAACTAAATTAACTGTCATGGGTGTTTGGCGCCATATTTGACCCATACACCTTTACAATTCGACCCATTAATTACATTTACTAATTATACACAAACTATAGTCTTAATATAAACTATATACTAAACACGCTAAATGATTTCTATTTTGATTTACATCATTACAAAGTCTACATCTCCTCCTTAATGATTTAAATCAAAATCTTCTTGACTGTTTGCTTCCAATCTTCATACAATGACTTCAAAGTCACTGCTCCTTTCACTGCTTGTTCCTTCATTGTTCTCTCCTTCACTTCCATCATTTCTAACACCAAGCCGATCCATATCTTGTCCTGAATATCCATCCCTAACTACTCTTCCATCCAAGCCCTGTGGGTTTCTTTGTTGTGCAGTCCAACTGCTTTCACCCTTTTCAAACTGTGACTTCTCATACCATGGAACTAGAGCAGTGTCATGGTATACCAAAACCAAATCAATGAATTTTTTGAAACATGCCTTTACTGCTTCTCCTTCCTCAGTTGTTAGACCCTGCAATTGTGCAATTGTACTCCATTTGCCACTTAATGTGACTAAGACATAGCCTCCAAGGCTATCTACTATTTTGTGTAGAGCAAGCAGATCTATTTTAAACACTCCTATACTTGGTGGAATTTCATCTAAATGATCATAATTTAAATACACCAAGTAAAACCATTTTAACATGTCCACAAACTTCTTACTGAACACATCCCAATTTCTATACACTATATCATCCTTTTTGAGTAAATTTATGAAAGATAGAAACCTGTTGAAGGAGTTTACTTTCAATGCATATAGTGTGCCATTCCAACTTATGAAATCATCATCAATGTAGTCATGTGTATCCTTTCTGTCACAATTCAAGTCCTCCAAGCCTTTGACCAAAGAGCATTCTTCCTTTGGATCTAGTGATTCAAAATAATCATCTAGATATCTGTTGTGGTCTGCAATTACATGCCTTGGCCCCCAGATTTAATCCAAATTATCCTTGTCCAGTGCTTCCTTCTCTCTAATCATGGCTTCATCATACATGTACTTGATCTTGCATATGTTGTTATCTAACTTCACCAAATACCCATGTTCTTCCAATAAATCATAACTTAAAATGTTTAGTGATACGTCTGGGGTATACTGGACATTTGAAATTATCAATTCTCCATCATCTGTGTTGACAACAACATCTCCTATTCCATACGAAAATATGAATTTTTTCCCTGTCTCCTCTCTTCCAATCATCTTAAATTTGTACTTGATTCTCTTGAATAGTTTCCTCCTTGGACAGAGATGGAACTTGTATTGGTTGCTGATGTACCATACTTCATCCCATGTTTTTAAATTTGTACCTTCTAGCATATAATCCCCAATTACATGCACAATTTCTGGATATCTTACTTCCTCTTCAAGAACTTGTGATGTAGTGACAATTCTTGATTAGATTCTGCCACTGCAATCTTTTTCCTGCTCTCACATGCCCAAAAGGCATGTACTTTCTCCCTGCAAATGAAACATCTTGATTTCTTGTCTCTTTTTTGATCTCACCCTTTCTTCCTTCTATTTAGATTTCATCTTGGCATCATTGTATGCCTCATTTTCTAGAACTTTCTTCACAAGCATTTCCTTCCCCTTGGGAGAAATGCTCTTTCTTCTTGTGTTCCATTGGTAAACACGTTTGTGTGTTTCCCTAAGCAAATATCTTCCTGAGTAGAACCCTTTGTCAATCTGGGATGTTGATGGTCGAGAGCCTTTGCTCTGATACGATTGTTTCACAGGTTCTTGGCCAACATCTTTGGATTGCAAAATATGTTTGTAGTGTGCCATTGTGTGATTGTGTTTGGGTGAAAGTGTATGTAAAGTTTAATAAAGTAAATAACAACAATAGGTTCTGCAAACTAAGACTTTTATTGATAAATATTGAAGTGTTAATATGTTTTCTGTAGGAAAACATATTTATACTTGTTCAAGGGTCACAATGTTCCCTCAAACGACACAACTTTCTAATTGACAGTTATTTCCAAAGTATGCAACGTTTGACAAATAACTGTCCCAACTAAATTAACTGTCATGGGTGTTTGGCGCCATATTTGACCCATACACCTTTACAATTCGACCCATTAATTACATTACTAATTATACACAAACTATAGTCTTTAATATAAACTATATACTAAACATGCTAAATGATTTCTATTTTGATTTACATCATTACAAAGTCTACAATTGAGAACTTATTAGTTAAACTTTTAACTAGTTTTGGTATCTCCAAAAGTAAACGATAATAAACATGTTCAAACACAAATAAATACTGTATTTGAATGTAATAGTAAAGTACTTTATGGATTTACAGATTAAAAAGAAAAAAAAAAATGTTTCCAACCTAGTTAGTAACAGAAAAATTATAGGCTCGTGAATAAGAAAGAAAGTGCGTCAACAGGTTATCTATACGTCTAATCATATAAAAATTCCAAATCACATAACAGAAATTAAAAGAGTTTATATTTGATTATTCGATAATCAAAATTAATAAGAAGCAAAAAGGAAGATGAATAACCAAAAAGTGAAAAACTTTACATTAAAAATGTATTAACATGTAATGTATTGAATTTGCAGTTAATAATGAGTGACACTAGGATTTATGAGCTACGTAAATGCAAGTTTGCTACGTAAGTTAGGTTCTTAGGGGGTGCTACCATTGCAAATTATATATATTGTGAGCTATTGGGCTTGTGAAATACTAAGCTTATTGGATCAGTTGAGGGGGGCCTAGCACCCACTAGCTAGCCCCCTCCCTCCGCCTCTGCTCGCATCTAGGTTTCAAATCCTATGATTTTTCATATTAAAGCATATATGGTTAAAAATATTTCACTTATGTAACTTAATCTAAAAGTGGTAATAACTAAAAATGAAATTAGAGGTAAGTAGTAAATTTGTTAATAACTAGGATACCGTCACATGTGTAAATTTAATAAATTTTATAGCATGACATCATCGTCACATGTGTAAATTTAATAAATTTTATAGCATGACATCATCAACTGTGTTTAGATGATGTCATGGTTTCTCCCTTTTGTTAAATAGATTGCTTTGCTTAAGAAGTGACAAGGTTAAAACTATTCCAAACCTGGCGTTTGTCTTCTTTTAATCACCCACACAATCGCCAATGTGAACAATAACACAAAACATGCAGCAATTGTTGCTATCACTGGAATAATAACTTTGTTTTGCTTTTTGTTTTTGCATTGACCTTTGGGACAAGGAATCGTATCTTGATCACTGTTTTCGTCGATACTGTGAGCATGTAATCTCGATACATTGCTCCAGTTTGAAGACACCGAAACCTCAAGGACCAAAGTTGCACGTTATAAACTTAATAACCGTTTTGGCGGTTAAGATAGTTAGTTATTAAGTTAGTTATTAGTTATATGGCAGTTAGGACATAACGAAGGGTCACACCTGTTGGTTTGTACCTGTTCGACCCAGAATCAAGGCCAAGGGACACAACCCTTGAGCGAACAGTCACAAAGGTTCAAAGGCAACCTTTCGTGCCTATATATACTCGATATTCTGTAATTGTGTATTAGTTAGAAAGATTATCAAGTTATCTAGTTTGTTTTACATATTGCAATTTCATATTCAATCTCTCTTACACACTTTGGGACCAACATTTGGCATCAAGAGCCATTCACACATCTCGTTACAATTCAGAACCACAGAAACCATTCGTTAACTTTTCAGGAACCAAGGAAACATTTCGCTACATCCAGAAACAAAAACCTTACAACCTTAACGAGACTTTTGTTTTTCAAAATCCAAAAGAAAACTCTCGTTAACATTCAGAAGTCACAGAAATCTTTCGCTACACTTTCTGAAACAAAAGAAACCTTAACGAGACACTTTGAAACCAAAGACAGAAACACGACACTGAAAATTTATTTCAGGAACCAAAAACGCATCGTTCATTCACTTAGGACGCTGCCTAGATAACTTTAGACGCAAGGAAAGTAGTGCACGACCGTACTTGTGTAGAAATTGCATTCGTAGAGGCACCAAACGAAGTGGTGACTCGTATTTGTTTGTGTTGGCTTGGTTTTGAACGCGACAACTTTGTACAAA
>LBNU01026689.1:161733-195831 GCA_014162995.1 Artemisia annua | reverse complement strand
GAAACACTTTATATAGACATAACACTATAATGTTTGTTAATATCTAAATAAACGTCCTGCACCTCTACAAACTCACATTCAATTATATAAATAAATTAATTTGAAATCGGTTGGAGTCGATAATAAACAAAAGCAGCATTTAATGTAAAACGAGTAAAGTAATATAAATATAGTATTTACTTTACTCTTTCATCATAGCAGCATTCCTTTGCGTTTATCATCGCAGGCCGATTAGAGAATTCTCAGATAAGTCGATCAACGTTATTTCTACTTTGTCCAATGGAATACTTGCAATTAACTCCAACTTCATCCTAATTGTATTGAAACAAGTCATTTCATACGAGCATATACTTTGACAGCCAGAGCTGTGTCTTCTATTATCAAGATAAGTAAATTTAAGCCTCGTCAAAAACACGTGGGCCTTAAACAATGTCTGTCGGCGGCTGGTCTAACGCATTTTTCATATCGATGAAGAAGCGCAAATTTACTTCTCACGATAAGCGTTGAATCATACTCCTACAAAAAAGAAATATGGTCCAACATGTTAGTGGTAAAGAGCTTAGCGGTTATGATACAGATTCAAAACTATAAATACAACCCCAAGGAACATATGGCCACCCCAAAATTTTATACGCTTAAAATGAGTTGTCAAGCAAGAAACCATAAACTAATCTTAGCTAACAATATCCATAGCACTTTGAATAGCCAGAAGCTTGAGTATAGCTAAAAACAAGGAATACTATTGTTCATCACTTGGCTCATCTTAGACCAGTAAGATTAAGTGTTATCCATTCAATGAAGTCAGTTTCATTCTCGATCAAGAAATAGGCTTAAGTTGCTAGCACACTCACACTCTAAACCACTCCTAAGCATACGAAATTAACATACAAAATTAAATATAAAAGTAACAATTTCATACTTAACATAAGATAAACGAAGGGCAAAGGCAATTAATTAAGCAATAAAAAACGTAATTTTCATAAAAACCTAACAAACTTGTAAATAAGCAGTTAAACACAACATTTAAGCCCAATATCATCTCTTATCAAAGACATTACACTTACATCTTCTTTAAATGAACGCGATTACTAAGGCATAATCATGCTTCATCACAACCGAACAAGATCTTAATAAAAAAAAACATCTCCAAACACAAACGGCAATAAAACATCTACCTTAAACATATGTCTAATCACTTAATCTTTTAAAAATACTATAAACCCTAAGCAGAACTTCAAATAATTAAGGAACGACCCAACAACTGTAATTTATCAAAAATAAAACTTATAAACGCTAAAACGCTTAAGCGCAAATATCTCGTTCAAATATCTTTCAAAAATATAAGAACTAATCAATAACTTTTATTCGATCTAAAATCAGCCTTTTTGATGAAAAAAGGCGGAAATCGCTATTCAATCCGTTAAACATGGTATAGCAAGTGGAAGACGAGAAAACCTAAGGATGTTTGTGTATTTTTTTGTTGAAAACGGAAATAATCAAGGAGAAAGAAAAAAAAAAAATCGATATAAAAATTATAATAAAAGTACAAAAAAGAATCTATAAGTGAGATATGCAAGTTACAAAGAAGATCTATGCAAAAGATTCTCTGCAAACTTTTGATTTTTTAAAATATATGATAAGAGCTCCGCAGTCCGAGCCCTCTCCCGTCTGAGCAAGTGAGTCGAGCAATAAAATATTAAAAGTACATCCACTACGCAAACAGTAACAAAGGATTTTGTCAGAGATTCGCTGCACCCAAAAAATAATCTTATATAACTGATAGTGGGACGTGTCACGGCATATAGCTGGTTGAAGCAGTCGAGCAGTCAGCATGACAAAAATGGGATGGGGTCAATTCTTCGCGCAAAACCTTGAATGTCGAAAGTTTTTGGCCTAAATGGAATTTTCCTTAAACTTTATTAAACTTCTATATCTATTTGAGTACTAGTAGACAATTAAATTAGGATGCCTTAACAACTAAATTTGGGATGTAGCTAGTATCAAAACTACTTGCAGTATTTCACTACAAACCAATTCGGGCTTGGACCGGGTATATAAACCGGTCTTTTTAACTTAAAATAAAATAGTAGGATCGACCGGGGTGATACAGACTAGACCGAGAGTTATCCAGCCGTGATGAAAGCTTGCTACAAAAAATACAAAACATTAATGCCATGGGAACCAACGTGAAAACCTTAACAAACAAAATCTTAACTCAACTCAAAAACAACAACATTAACAGCCTCTCCAAAGCAGTTTCAACTTTGTTTCAATCTCCATACCCCGTCGACTTTTCCTTATACGCTTCACTTTTCAATCTCTGTGCTTCAAAACGCGCCCTTGTCGAAACCCGTAAACTCGAATCCCATTTACTCACATTTAACCCAACCCCACCTGTTTTCCTACTCAACAGAGCCATTGAAGCTTACGGGAAATGTGGCTGTTTGGATGATGCACGTGAACTGTTTGATGAAATGCCTCAAACTGATGGTGGGTCATGGAATGCTTTGATTTCCGCTTATTCGAGTAACGGGTTTGCGGATGAGGGGTTAAGGGTTTTTGTGGAGATGAGGAGAGATGGGTTTTTGTGGAATGAGGTTAGTTTTGCGGGTGTTTTGGGGTGTTGTGGTTTGCTTTTGGATGTTGGTTTGGGGAAAGGGGTGCATGGAGCGGGTTTGAAGTATGGGTTTTGTGGGAATGTGATTATTGCGAGCTCGATTGTTGATGTGTATGGGAAATGTGGGTTGTTGGGTGATGCGAGGAGGATGTTTTATGAGATGTGCAAGCCGAATGAGGTTTCGTGGAATGTGATTGTTAGGAGGCATTATGATATGGGTGAAGAGAGGGAGGCGGTAGTTTTGTTTTTTGAAATGGTTAATGCGAATGATGTTGTGCCGTTAAGCTTTACAGTTTCGAGTGCCATTTGTGCTTGCTCAAGGATTTTTGCTATCAGTGAGGGGATACAAATTCATGCTTTTGCTATTAAAAGAAATCTTGTAGACTCTTTGGTAGTTTCAGGATCTCTTATTGATATGTACGCGAAACAAGGAGATTTACAGAGTGCTCGTTATGTTTTTGACCAGCCAAATGCTAAGGATTTAGTTAACTGGACTTCAATTGTGACAGCATATGCATCAAACGGTAGAACTGAAGAAGCAAGAAAGCTCTTTAATGAGATGCCAGAAAGAAACATCATTTCATATAATGCCATGCTGGCAGGCTACACACAGTATCACAAATGGGGCGACGCCTTAGAAATTATCTATCTAATATCCAAAACGAATATCAACATTGATCATGTTACAATTGGGTTAATTTTGACAACATGCGCTGGTCTTTTTGATATTGAATTGGGGAAACAGATTCATGCTTATATCTATAGACATCATTTTAACTCTAATTTATTTGTTGGTAATGGCCTTCTTAACATGTATGGGAAATGTGGAGACTTGAAAAGCTGCAGAGCTTGGTTTTCTCAAATGAGCCACTTGCGGGATGCAGTTTCTTGGAATTCAATACTAACAAGTCATGCTCGTCATAAAAGGAGTGAGGAGGTGATGACGGTGATTTGGAAGATGCTAGAAGAGACACCACCGCATAAGCACACTCTTGCAACTATTTTAGCTGCTTGTGCAAATATATTTGCACTTGATTCAAGTAAACAGATACATGGATTTTTAATCAGAAATGGTTATGATATGGATATAGTTATGAATGGAGCCTTGATTGACGCCTACTCCAAATGTCGTTGTCTTGTGTATGCACTCACGGTTTTCAAAGCAACTGCTTCAAAGGATTTGATACTTTATAATTCTATGATATTGGGAAGTTGTCACAATTCAAGGGGTGATGTTGCTATTGATCTTTTTGAGATGCTGATCAATGAAGGGTTAAAGCCAGATAATACAACATTTCAAGGAGTTTTGCTTGCTTGTATATGTGAGGGTCGTGCTGAACTGGGTAGGCAGTATTTTGACGCAATGACTAGTGAGTACTGTGTTATACCACGGCTGGAGCATTATGAATTGATAATTGAACTTTATAGTAGGTATGGCTTCATGGGTGAGCTCAAGAACTTTGTTAAGCAAATGCCATTCGACCCAACTGCATCCATGTTAATTAGGATTTTCGATGCCTGCCATGAATACAAACGTGAGCAGTTTGGAAAATGGGCGGCTGACAGGCTTAATGATCTGAACCCATCAGTCCCTTTTAGATTTGAACTTGCGGATAATAAAAAAATAGCCACATAATATTGAGCAGGACAGAGAATGAATGTTGTATGGAGTTACAAAGAAAATAGTGACACTGAATTGAGATAACATGTAACGAAGGTGCTGAGCCTAAGGCAGTAAGACGAGTCCTGGGTGATTTCAGGCTTTGTTTTAGAGATGGTTGGAGAATATTTAAGGTTGGTGATGTTCACTACTTTGTTCGATACTATCTTATTGATACCATGAAACCAAGCGACATTGGTGCTAGTTGGAACTTTACACCCTCCATAACTTCATATACTGATGTATAATATTGTAAAATGTGCAGAAGGAACTGAATTTACACCCATCATAACCCCAGATACTGATGTCAAACATTTATAATTCGAGTGCTTTAGGGACCTCATTTATATTATCCAACTTGGAACTTGTTCTATGGTCACTCCATGTAGTTTGATTGGGTTAGTGTTTGTAATTTTTAGAATAAGGGAGAGTAGAAAGAAACTACTGTACAGTTACGGGTTACCTCATTGTTTTTCATTCTTTATAGAGATAGATTAAACATAAGGTCAATCATAGATAAGTACACGGTGATTCACGCTGGTCAAAGTGAACTTTGTGGCTTAACATATCTTGTTTTGAATCAATACGTTCGTGATCAAAAGTGATGACTGAGCATGAGTTCTTCAAGTAAGTTAAAGTTGCTAAGCTAATCATCGAGTTTTCTGCATTTCAAAGCTATATTGATTAAAAGATACGGAGTTCTGCTGTTACATGTTAATTTGAAGGTTTATCATGTATTTAAGATATCTATTAATTTGTGATTCCATTAGTAACAGAAGTTTTTGAGCGGTACATTATGATCGAGTCTATCTATCACGAACAGGTTTTTTGTCAGTAAGATGGACAAATCTTAAGCTGCTAGCTAATCTGAGAATGTACTGCATATTGCTAGCTGAATTTTGTATATCATTGAATTGCCTTTGTCTGTAACTCGTTCCAATTTCTCTTTTTCGTAAATGATCTAGCAATTATAATTCTACTATGTCAGTTTTGTTTTTGGGAAGATACAAGGGGTCTAAAGATGAATCTGTTGGTTGTTGCAGGACACATCGTTCAATTGTGTTTTACTAGTGTTTTATGGTTCTCTCTGAACAATCTTGACTGTGTTTGTAGGCTAGTATATCAAACGTATTTGAAATGATTTTCTTATATCGTCTTTACATTTTGAAAGGTGAACCAAAATATATGTGTTTACCATCAGGTTGCTTCTATCTTTCTTGCATTATCAAAAATCTTTAAACAATTTAGAAAAAAATCTAACTGAGTATGCACATGCTATGCAATGAAGAAAGGCAGTATCTATAGTTGTTTTATATAATACATGAGACGGTGAGAATCAACTCAACAGAGGCTTTCGATTCCTTTTCAAAAAACACATTTGAACCATCAAGCAAACAGCTGAATTGCAAAAGCAATCAGCAATTGGATTTGCTAAAAATGGCACATTGTGCAAGTACATGATGAATATCCCCCACAGGCTTGTGACTGATGACACAACAAAGATTAACTATTCTAGAACCAAAGAGCAATACACTTTGATCATCTTGTGCAAATTTAAACATTGCCATCAAAAGCAAGAGCTTGGTCTAAAGAAGGTACTCCAAAAACATAAGAGGATCCTTAACTTAAAACAGTAATAAAGATGTCTAAACATACATAACATTCTCATAAAAATTCAAAGCCATCAAGACACAAGCAAACATAAAAAACAAAGATTCAGAGTCTTTGGTCCAGTTCATATGTATCTCACAAAATTCAGCAACTGATTCCTTCAAAAGAGAAAATCGAACCTTTCCTTGCACTTTTCGTCTTCCATCTTGCGAATGGATACCTTAATTCAATGCATCATCCAATCTACACATTCTCATACCTTTGATTGTTCCATCTTCATACTTATGCACGACTGTTTGGATAGATATTAACAAGAGAGGTGAAGTACGTGTTATACACGTGTACATGAAATTAGCTTATTGAAAGAGAAGAAAGTACCTTCTTCCTTTGTAAAGGTGATCATTTGTCCAAGTGGATCACGAGGTAATGCTGTTAACAGTGAATTCAAGTCACTGAAGTTCTTTTCAGCTTTGGAAGAAGACGACAACAAAAAATGAATATTTGTCTGGCCTTCATCTTCTTGTTGAAGTAGCTTAGTACAAGTAAACTGAGAAAATATTTGAATTTAAAAAGTTAAGTGGTATTTGATATGTAGTCGGGAATCATTTACGCAATAAAGGATGAAAAGAGTACACAGAATTCTTACCTTAACAACATGGCTCCATTCTTCGGAACCAAATTTTGAAAAGTCTGACCTTAAAGAAAGAGACCGAGGACGGCAACAGGTAAGAACAGCATCCACAACACCTTCATAAATGGATGATTCTCGTATCGCTAGTTCTAGCTCACAATGCTCAAGTTCAAAAGGTGGCAACTGAATCACCTTTAGTTTCTCAACATCTATGAGACCCTACAAGACAATTGTTACAGAAGAACTGAGTTGTGAATATTTAATCATTGTTTGTGAATAAGCACAAATACATTAAAGTCAAAGAAACGAACTTGGTTAAAGAACTCGAGAATACACAATTTAAAACCTTTAAATTTAATATTCTTGCCCAAAAATCGCCTCAGCTTCTCAAACCAAGTGGCATCAGCCCCATTCTCAGGGATGGGGTAACATTCAAAAACTGGTTTTGGCTCGAGTGAATACCTTACAAAAGGAAGACACCCATTTAAAGTACCACTATACTCGAAGAAAACCAAATTGGGGGTACTGATATCAATTTCATCCAAATCACAGAGCGAATTGACCACAAGTGTCTGCAAGGAATGACTGGACAACTTCAAGTTGTTGTATTGACGCGGAAAATTCAGAAACAAATTTTTTATATAGGGGGAAATGGTTGACAAATCAGCAAAGGCTTCCGGGATTGGGGCGGGATACCCATAGTAACACATTGTTATAAGTTTTTTGCATAAAGCTAAGTTTATAGATGGTGCTCCTCTTATATCCCAATCAACAAAATTAACATAACAAAGAATGGGAGCATCAATATCTATTATCTCAACTTCACGTTTGAAGTAAATCCTAAACGTTTGAAGATTTTGAAGCCCATAGACACAATCTTTTGAAACCATAGCAATGAAAAACATTAAATTCCTCAAGAAGAGGTGAACCGGCAGTAAGATACGTGATGACTTTTTCATCTATAGAGACACGATCAAGATGCAAGAGCTTCAGAGACTTGAATTTCACAGAACTAGCTGTCAAGAACAAAGGCAACACACAACTACATAGTTTCAAAGATGTTAACGATGAGGCAGATAAGAGTGTGTTAGGTAAACGGTACACTGGAAGAGGCGTCGAAACACCTATAGGCAGAAATGGCCAGTCCATAATACAAATCATCAACACCTTTACACCTTGCTTAAGGATTGATCCAACACATCTATCAATAATATTCACTTCCTTAGGCTCCTGAAGCACTGTTATGAGGTTGAATGTGTGTGCGCTAACACTTTGCTCGCAAAATCTGGAAGTGGTATAGTCAATATACTTAAAAAACTTGTCCTTGATATAAATGCTATATTTGCAGTCGTCGAAATGGTTCCCCGTTGCCCATATGGCCTGGACAATCTCATCAATATTGAAATTCAAAATCGGGAAAGAAGCCGCTAGAGAAAACCATTTTTTAGACAAAACACTCATTCGAACAAGATGCACACGAGAATCCAAAAGTGAGAGTATGTGGTCAACAATACACTTAGGAAGTTGTGAGATCCGATCCGTTGTATCCATCACTGTTATTATATTCTCATCCTCCATCTCCCTCTTAATCTCAAACCCTGACTATAAAATATGCCTACAAAAACATGCAATAATTGATATCAAATTGCTGTTTATGTTACCTACAACTAGTTAACAGCAGAACTTTAATATTAATGGTAAATCACTCACTCCGCCAAGCTTTAGACATATAGCTGGCTATGGTCGTGCCCGGTCTCTGGCTCGTTAGAGCCCTAATCTAATATATTAAAATGCTTTTGAAATGAAAAATGCTCTCAATATATTCATAATCTAAGTAAGCAATATATACTTAAAACTTGAAGAAATACATGATTCATAATTACATAAACAAAAGTATAATACACAAACAAAAGAGTAAAATCATCCATGATCTTAGTACTAAATTTCAAGAGAGCCATATTAGCTTTAGAATATTTACCTTAATTTCATCAACTATTGTGTTTTGGAGGAAACAGAATAAACTCTTTGCAGCATTAAAACTCTCCAATGCATCTAGAAACAATACCTTTTGATTCCATTAAAAATAGGTAAGGACTCCATAAATCCCTTGGACTGCTTGTATACAGTAACAATTAGGAATTTGAAAAGGCTTTTCCGAATTTATTTGCATAAAACAGTCCCTGTATACTTATACTTTTGCAATTTTCAAAACTAATTTTGTACAGTATATAACAAGGTTAAATGAGTAAAATTATCATCCTAATTCCCAACCATCGAAACAGAAATTTGTAATAGATTTTTTGAAATAAACTAATAAGTTTATTTTTAAGGCCCTATCAACTTATCATATACTGAAGTTAAAAACTTGAAACAAAACACCCTTTAGCAAATTTGTAAATCATATCAATAGCATAAATTTGTCCTCCAGATCATAATATTGTATTTTTCACTGACAAATGACCCAAAAGGACATATCCCGGTACTTGATGTTCTTGTTTTAGCGTGAAGAATGCATCTATTGAAAATAAAAAATAAAAAGATAATCAGGTGGTAACTGCATCCACTTTAAAGTTGCTATAACCGATTGGGCCGGTCATTAAGGAACCAAGAAGATTAAACATTTCAAGATACCGTTTAAGTTTATACACATTTCAAGACCCAGTTATTTTGCCATCCCGAGGCGTAACTTCGAGTTGTCAAGACCCAGATACACTGTGGTCCATTTTCTAACCACCCGTTTTGCCGCCTTTTTTCTTAGCAGTTTGCACCAAAGTCATCCTACTCACCATGAGTATTCAGATCATCCTGCAACATTACAATGATAACAACTCAATACTAATATTTTGCTGCATATACAATAACATTCCTAGAAGCAAAAATGACAAGTCACCATAGCATACACTTCTACATGCAAACAATCTGTACATTCTGCAAAATTCTCAGTATTGTGTCTGTTTTGTTACAATTTGCAGAATTTAAGCATTTCTTTTTCCACATGATGAGTTTTGAATTGTGAGGCAATGAAGAGGTGGACTAAAGTCAACCGTTTGTGACTACTTCATCAAACTTGCAACCACCATCTGATTCTGACTTCCTAGGCGCACGATCCCGAGCGAAAGTGTATCTATATGTAGGCTGAAAAATGAAAGAAACAGGTTAAGATGGCATTTATTGTATTAAGATAGGAACCGGACAAAAGATATTTCCTATTAGTTTGAATAAGAGAGTAGTAAAATAAGTAAACAAAAGAAAGGATTGCAAGTACTACCATCGTCACATGAAAACTAACAAAAAAATAAAATAAAATAAAAAATGGGGATATCCATAAAAAATGCAGCATTTCTAAACGTACTTCTTTGCACGTTTTGTTGACATAAACTGTTCATGCCAATTGCCATGGTCACATGGAACGGGGATCGCTCCGGTACGGGATCGGGGTTCGCTAGGCACCTAAAATTTGGTTCCATGGGGGTTAGGTTCATTTGGGATCGCTTCGGTATGATGTACCAAGTAATGTGGTACGATGTACCATGTAGCCAATAATCAATATGATCCAAACATTCATAATATAATATTTTTCATAATTCATTCAAAGAAGCTTATTTGAAAGGTTTTATCAGCAACATAACTTAAAAAAGCATAATCAAGACCCAAAAGACACTAAAAATATGAAAAACTAGATTTTAAACTTAGTCGAGCCTTTGTCTCTTTCCTTTCCCTTTATCAGCAACATCTTCATACAAATTTTCCCATTGCATATCATCCAAACGTACAATTTGAGCTTTCCAAGTTTGAGCTCTCTGGGTTAATATCCCACTTTTTGTAGGGTCCTTGTTTGTAAATCTTGGAAAATCATGAAACTAGACCGATGTCTCAATGAACAAACACTAACTTGTCTGCCTGTTTCAACCGGTTTCTTTTCAACCTATGAATACGTACTCCAATTCCTTTATGCAGAAGAGCTACTAATTGGTTGTGAAAGTACTTTTTTTGCCACCTCTACTAATTGGTTGGGAAAGTACTTTTTTTGCCACCTCTACTAATTCAGAGAGTTTCTGTACCATAAGTCGACCACCAATCCATGGCATCCATCGTTATTTCATCCACATGAGCTTCATGTGAAATGTGGCAACTTGTTTTCTTAACAAATTATTTTCAACATCATTTTCAGCTATTCTTTTAAACACTTTCACCACATTACGTACTACTTCTGTATCTTGATTTGGTGCTTTTCTGTGGATTCCATCAGGTTCTAATGCAAACCCTAAACAATGTAGAGGAATTGCCGTTTCTAATGACTCCCTACAGTTTCCTGAATGCAAGTATACTTTCCACATCATCCCAAATTTTATCACTTCCTTATTGTTTCAGCAACACTTTACCCCAAACTTCTAGTGTTTTCATTGCCCTGTTTTACCCAATCCGTCCATGAATTGAGCGCAATAGTCGTTTCAAATGACTCCCTACAGTCGGCTAATCTTCTCAACAAAATGTAATAAGAAGCAAAGCGTGTCTTGGCTACTTTTAATAACTCTTAACTTAAAGTTTTCTCTGAACATTGCCAAGGCATGAGTGTGGTTTAGAAATACTTCACTATATTTTTTCCATTTTTATACGTGTCTATCAACCAATATAACTCTTTCGAAAGGTCTTTAAAGATTAAATTTAGTGTGTGAACACAACAAGGTGACCAAAAAATGTGTTTATATACCTTTTCCATTTCCTCTCCGGCGGCTTTGTAATTTGCTGCATTGTCGGTCACGACTAAAAAGACATTCGTTGGCCCGACAATTTCAATCGCACTAAGCAAAAAGTCTGCAATTTCAACTCCCGTTTTCTCTACCCCAAAAAAGTCTTTAGCATACATGAACATGGCTCCACGGCTGTTTACAGCAAGATCATTAATTAATGGATTATGCTTCACGTTTGACCACCCATCACATACAATAGAAACACCTTGTGAATACCAAGTATCTTTTTAATGGGTGTAAGATCCTTTTCAACATCTCTAACACACTCGTCAAGCAACACAGTAGGGGTTTGTAACCATCTGGTGCTTTGTTAATTGCGCTCACCATCTCCTGAAAATGAGGATTTAGTAACACATTCAAAGGAATCCCATTCTCACACAACGCCCTCATGATTTTTAAATCAACCATGCTCCTTTCCATAATGCCAAAAGATTCCTCAATTGGCTTTTTATAACTTGGTTTCTTTAAAATTACAGAAGTTTTTAAGGATTTTGAAACACCTACATTTTCTTTCACCTTGTTAAACACTTTGTGATATTTATCACGGTCCTGTAAAAGAGCAGCACATATCTTTATATCAGCCTTCTTCCCAACTGGCAGACCAAGAGAATGAATGTGTATTCGTTTATAGGAGCTTGTAAATCGCTGTTTACAATAATTACAAATCCACACCTTGGCATCACCCGCATTTAACTGTTAGTGGTACCAACAACAGTTACTTCTTGCAACAATGGCTTGTTATCCTTTTCCTCTTTACGTTCAATAAGATCAACGAATTCTTGACTCTCACTAGGGCTGAGCATACTAGACCGCGGACCGGACTGAACCAAAAAACCGGCCGGAACCGGACCGAACGTATTTCGGTCTGGTCCTCGGTCTACCCTTTAATCATTTTCGGTCCTCGTTCCGGTTCGGTCAGGTCCGGTTTTACAAAACCCATTAATATGCTTTGTTTGGCTTGACCGAACGATGAACCAGACCGACCGAACATATTTCGGTCCAGTCTTCGATTCGAGTTTTGTGCCAAATCGGTTTTCGGTACGGTCCGGTTTTTGTCGGTGGGGTCCGGTTTTTAGACCGTGCTCAGCCCTAACTCTCACTAGGGGTAGCATCATCAATCCTTGTTTTACCAAACACCATTCTTACAACTTTGATTAGCATAAAGTTGTAAGAATGGTGTTTGGTAAAATAAGGATTGATGATGCTACCCCTAGTGTGAATCAAGAATTCGTTGATCTTATTGATGATGATAGTAACAATGCAAGTGAAAAACGTAAAGAGGAAAAGGATAACAAGCCATTGTTGCAAGAAGTAACTTTACAAGCTCCTAAACACGAATACACATTCATCTTCTTGGTCCGCCAGTTGGGAAGAAGGCTGATATAAAGAGATGTGCTGCTCTTTTACAGGACCATGAGAAGTATCACAAAGTGTTTAACAAGGTGAAGGAGGCTGAAAATGTAGGTGTTTCAAAATCCTCAAAAACTTATGTAATTTTAAAGAAACCAAGTTGTTCTAAAAAGCCGATTGAGGAGTCTTTTGGCATTATGGAAAGGAGCATGGTTGATTTAAAAATCATGAGGGGGTTGTGTGAGAATGGGATTCCTTTGAATGTGTTACGAAATCCTCATTTTCAGGAGATGGTGAGCGCAATTAACAAAGCACCAGATGGTTACAAACCCCCTTATAGTGAGAAAGCAAGAACTGCGTTGCCTGACGAGTGTCTTAGAGATGTTGAAAAGGATCTTACACCCATTAAAGATACTTGGTATTCTCAAGGCGTTTCTATTGTATGTGATGGGTGGTCGAACGTGAAGCATAATCCATTAATTAATGTTCTTGCTGTGCATGTTCATGCATGCTGAAGACTTTTCTGGGGTGGAGAATACGGGAGTTGAAATTGCAGACTTTTTTGAAACCGGGCCAATGAATGTTCTTTCAGTCGTGACCGACAATGCAGCAAATTGCAAAGCCGCTGGAGAGGAAATGGAGAAGGTATATAAACACATTTTCTGGTCACCTTGTGTTCACACACTAAATTTAATCTTTAAAGACCTTTCTAAAGAGTTATATTGGTTGACAGACACGTACAAAAATGGAAAAAATATAGTGAAGTATTTTCTAAACCACACTCATGCCTTGCCAATGTTTAGAGAAAACTCTAAGTTAGAGTTATTAAAAGTAGCCAAGACATGCTTTGCTTCCTATTACATTTTGTTGAGAAGATTAGCCGACTGTAGGGAATCATTAGCAACAACTATTGCCCTCAATTGAGTCAATTCATGGAGGGATTGGGTAAAACAGGGCAATGAAAAGACTAGAAGTTTAATAAGGAGTGATAAATTTGGGATGATGTGGAAAGTATACTTACATTCACGAAACCGATATTTTTGTTGATAAATTTTTATGATGGAGAGGGTCCTAAAATGGGAGAAATTTATGAAAAATGGATAATATGCTGGGTGAAATTAAGGACATAATGGTTGACAATGCATATAGTCATCATTATGATGATGTTGAGAAGATTGTCTTGGCTAGATGGGAGAAGATGACAATTCCTCTACATTGTTTGGGGTTTGCATTATCTCCTCGGTTTTATGATGCCCATTATCGTTCACAACTAGCACCTGGTGGAATCCGTAGAAAAGCACCAAATCTAAGATACAGAAGTAGTATGTAACGTGGTGAACACGTTTAAAAGAATAGCTGAAAATGATGTTGAAAAGAATTTGTTAAGAAAACAATTTGCCACATTTCACATGAAGAACGGCTGTTTAATTTACCATAAGCTCATGTGGATGCGACAACGATGGATGCCATCGATTGGTGGTCGACTTATGGTTCAGAAACTCCTGATTTAGCAGAGGTGGCAAACAAAAAGTACTTTCACAACCAATTAGTAGCTCTTCTGCAGAAAGGAATTGGAGTACAAATTCATATATTTATAGCGTGGAAAGAAACCAGTTGAATAACAAACGGGCAGACAAGTTAGTGTTTGTTCATTCAAACATCCGTCTAGTTTCACGATTTTCCGAGAGTTACAAACAAGGACCCTAGAAAAAGTGGGATATTAACCCAGAGAGCTCAAACTTGGAAAGCTCAATTGTACGTTTGGACGATATGCAATGGGAAAATTTGTATGAAGATGTTGCTGATAAAGGGGAAGGAAAGAGACAAAGGCTGGACTAACTTTAAAATCTAGTTTTTCATATTTTTATTAAAACTTTTCAAATAAGCTTCTTTGAATGAATTATGAGAATATGATAAGTATTATATTATGAATGTTTGGATTATATTGATTATTGGCTACATGGGTACATCGTACCACATTACTTGGTACATCGTACCAAAGCGATCTCAAATGAACCTACCCTCATCGAACCGAATTTTAGGTGCCTAGCGAACCACGATCTTGATCCGCGATCCCGTACCGGAGCGATCCCCGTTCCATGTGACTATGATTCTAAAACTCTAGCATATTTACAGAACATGCTGGAATCATGGAAACAGTTATTTGCAAATACAAGAGAGAGACTGAGAGGTAGAAATTTCATTAGCCGATTTGGATCATGTTTTTATATCTAATGGGTCAAACAGTTAAAGAGGAATAAAATCTTTAAAAAACACTTTATTTAAAGCATTGGATTAATTTTGTTATGATAAACGTTTATGATCTATTCTCTAGAATTAATGATGATAATTTTTTTTATTATTTATTTTTTATTTTTATTTTTTAAATTTTTTTATATATTTATTTTTTTAAATAAAAAGAAATCAGGTTTTTTAAACCTCATTACAGATTAATCATTTTGACCCAACCCATTTTCGCATCATCACACCTAACTCACCCCACCCGAACCTTTTGCCACTCTAGAATAGAAGAATGTCACTCTATAAAACGACGTCTGCAACCCCGCGAATCCCTTAATATCAATCATTGTGCACCATGATAATTTAACAAGGCCAAAGTGACGATTTTAGTTAAATTTCACAATTTCATCCTATCTAAGTCGGTCAATATACAAAAAGTAACAAGTTGACTTCGTATAAGGTCTAACATTATGCTACTTGGTTTATAATGGTGTAATATTGTTTTATTAACCGTATACTCTGTAAAAAATGACATCTACTCTTATAAACTGTTAGAGCTGTTTTCCATTTAACTTTATTTATGCCAATTTGTTACCCATGCTGTACTTAAGAGGCAGGTTCAGAAAACTTACCAGATTCTCCAGGTAGTTTTGCTCAACCTCCAACAACTTGTCAACAGCAACACCAATTTATCGATAGACTAGGAGGCTCACACTGCTTTCTCCCTCTGAAAGTTTATTAAATGACACAGAAATTAAGAAAGATATCAAATGAATTGGAACAATTAGACATGGTAATTACAACTCGTTTACTTATCAAAGGGTCAATTGTAGTCATATTTATATCTATCGAGTAAAAAAAGGGTAAAATAAAGATACAAAAATAACCAAAAAATAGAACAGGTTAAATTGGTTGATTGGGTCCAAAGTAGACCAAAAATGTAGTTTAAACGTATACAGCCTCTTATATCATGTTTATTTAAGAGAATAAATAGATAATTATTCTGATCATATATTTCTTGTAATCATATAAAACACGTTACTTATTTATAATTCAAAAGTGTTTTGTTCAACCTCCCCCCATGATTTCAAATTCTTAATCAAATCAAATGTTTGACCGGTTACCCAATTTTACCACCTCTAGAAACTGTAAGGTCTCCATAATTCAGTAAAAAAAAATGGTAACCAAGCATGATGGTAAAGTTATAAACTACATACTCCAGTTGTATTCATTACTGATGCTATATATCACCTTAAATTCCACCCTCAGTTAGATTAAAGAGCTTTAAGGAGTAGTAAACATACCCACAGAAGTAGTGGATCAATGACAGTCATAATGCACTTGAAGCCCTAATTGCTTCAAACCCAACTTTTTAGAGTCAAGAATTCATATACACTTGCATTATTACCAATAACCTTTGCAGGAGCAGAGTCCATTTTTAAAATGATGGAAGCGGCTTGAATCCCTCAAGATTATCTCATGGTCAATAATCTTAGATATATATGTGATGGCAATGTGACAGTCACCACAAACACGCAAATTTTTCGTGATCCTAATGGGCACACCAGGAGCTGTAGTTAAAATGCCATATGCAAGTGCCAACTTCTCACTATGTTCAACAAGAAGATCACCTTTCTCCTCATCATCTACATCATGGAGAGCAAAACTCGTATCAGGAACATAACCAAGAGCTTTGATTTGATGTATCAAATCACCAAGAAGATTATATATCTCTTGTGAAAGTGGGTGAGTTTTATCCCCAACATAAAATGTTGCAGTGCCCGTTTTTCCCTGAACCCAACTACAGCCAGGCCTTTTCCTGATTCCTGTATCTTTCATTGAATACCTCACCTTATCTACATCTTTCCAACGCTTAGCATTAGCATATATATTGGAAAGAAGTGTATATGTACCATCATTCTCACACCCTAGTTCTAACAACTTACTGGAAGCATATTCCCCTAGTTCTACATTCGTATGAACCCTACACGAACCAAGTAAGGCTACCCACACTACCGGGCTAGGTTCCATTGGCATCTCCTCAATGACCTTCATAGCTTTCTGCAACTGGCCAGCACGGCCCAAAAGGTCAACCACACAAGCATAATGTTCGACCCCGGGAACAATCCCAAATTCCCGTGTCATGGTATCAAAATACTCCAACCCCTCGTTAACCAAACCAGAGTGGCTACAAGCATAGAGCACAACAACAAATGTCACACCGTCAATTGGAAGACCTGCCTTTCTCATCCCATTAAATACCTCAAGAGCCTCTGCACCACGACCATGCATTCCGTACCCGGTCAATAGAGACGTCCAGGAGACAACATTTCTTTGGTTCATGTTATCAAATACAACGCGAGCCACATCAACATCACCAGATTTAACATACATGTCAATGAGGCAATTATCAACAAATAACACATCAGATTTTTCATATCTGTTGCGAAGTACATATGCATGAATTTGTCTGCCAATTCTTAAAGCAGCAAGACGAGCACAGGCCATTAGAGCACATGATATTGTAAAAGCATTTGGCTTCGTAGGATTGCTACTTTTAAGCATATGTGAAAATAGTTCTAATGCATCATTAGCCTCACCGTGCTGAGAATACCCACCGATCATGGCTGTCCAAGTGACTACATTTCTATCTAAAGGAGAAACAGAATCGAAACATTTACGAGCAATATCACCTGCCTTGCACTTGGCATACATGTCGATCAGAGAATTGGTCACCATTTGTTCATCTCCAGGGTCATTCTTGTTAATATTTAGAATTTCTTTAATGGCGTAACAATGAATCTCTTTCCCTTGAAGCAATGCCCCCGCACATGCACAGCCGGATAATAGTGAAACAAGGGTGACGACATTAGGTTCGGAACCAGAAACTATCATTTGCCTAAAAACATCAAGTGCTTTATTTCCATGCCCTCTTTGAGCATAACCAGCAATGACAGCACTCCATGTTACAACATTCAATTCAATCTTTTCTCCTCGCATCTTCTCAAACAAACCAAGAGCATCGTCAAATCTACCTATTTGAGAGTAGCCCGTAACCATTGCATTCCAAGAAACAACATCCTTAACTTTCATAAGATCAAAAACCTTACGAGCAGCATCCATCAACCCACATTTAGCATACATATCCACAAGCGCATTACCCACAAACAAATCCTCAAATAAACAGGTTTTCAACGCGTACCCATGAACCTCCTTCCCTTGCATAGACGCACGAACAGAAGCAAACGCCGGAAGAATGTTTACAAGGCTAACAGCATCAGCACAAACCCGATTTTCTCCTTCACACCCCGTCATCCTATAAAACATCTCCAACGCCTTTTTCACCTCACCACTCTGCATATAAGCCGCAACAATGGAATTCCACGAAACAACGTCCCAAAACCCTCCTGCCAACATTTGATCAAACAGTTTACGCGCACTGGCCATCTCCCCACAACGAGCATACATAGCCACCAAAGCATTCCCAACAAACACATTCCTGTGATACCCAACAACACAAACAACCCCATGCAAACAAACCCCTTTTCCAAAAGAACCCATCTCACCACAGGCCTTAAGCACAAAAGGAAAAGTATACGCGTCAGCACTCCAACCAAGGGAGTGCATGGTTTGGTACAACTGTAAGGCATTTTGGGGTTTTCGGATATGGATGGCGTGGCGAATAAGTGAGTTCCAGTAGAAGACGGAGGATGGGGAGGGAGGGAGGCGCGTGAGGAGGGAAAGCGCGTGTGATGGGGCGTTGTGTGAGATGTACATGTTTATGAGATTGAGTTGGTTTTGTTGTTGTGAAAGGAGGAGGCCTTTGACAGTCAGTTGCTGGTGGTGAAGTTTGAGTTTGATTAGCGAGCTGTTGTTGCTGCATTTTTGGACAAGTGTTGTCGTCGCAGTGATCAACGGTTGCTTCTTCATTTACACTTTAACTATCACTCTTGTTGTATCATTTACGCATAATTAAGACAAGACGGACAATTGTTTCCTAGTGCACTGCATATCAGCAACTTCTTTACTACTCGTATTACCTGTTCCTAGTTGGTTCGCTAGTCTTTAACTATCACTCAAGCCTGATTTTTATTTGTCAATGAGGTACATTTGAGGAAATCAGGTATGGGCATATCATCAAGCACGTCATATGCATCTTTATAAAAACCACATTACCAACATAATTGAATTCTAATACTACCTTGTTTAAAAGACCAAGATATATTCGAGCTTATTACTGTGATTTTCCGTGATTATAGTAATATACCGGATGTTGGGGAATGGGGACTCCTTGGTGATTATGGCGCCTATGCAAAAACCTTAGCAGACTGTTTTTTTTTATGTCACTCTAATTTTAAGATAGAGTAAATTGCAAAAGCCGTCCTTGTGGTTTGCTCGGATTGCAGATTCGGAAGTCGAAAGTCGAAAGTGCAGACAGCCTCCCCGTGAGGATGTATTGAGTTCATTTTCGTCACTGGCACAAAGTTAAAAGACTAAAATACCCGGTCTTCTTCCTCCTCTAATTTTACTTGAATTTTATTATTTCTTTCGTAAATTTGTTCATTCCATTTCCGATTCATAAGCAAAGATAAAACACGATAGAACCGAATACATAATTTTTGAACACATAAAATGATCGTCAACAACAACAATCATAAACCAAATTAACCATACATAAACCCAACAAAGAACAAAATCTCAAAACATTCTCTTTTCTAACTTCCACATTATCCAAAATGAATAGGATTAGCGTAAAAAGAACAACATCTTTCATAACTCGCACTCATAGAAATGTCAATGCCTCACACCGGTGCACAGTAAACGAAACACTTAAGTTGGTAATGAGAAAAAAGTGATAACATGAAATGGAAATAAAGAGGAAATGAGACGATAAACAATATTCTTATTTGTGGGATAAATATATTTAAGTATAACCACAATCCCTAAAGGGATGTGGTAATTGGCAGGGAGGGGGAGTTTGACTGCATGTCAAACTTGTATTACTTAATAGATAATTATTAGGGACTTTTAGTGCAATTAGAAAAGTCTTTGTATCATTATAGGCGAGTACCCGTGCATAGCAACAGAAATTCCTAGCGCCAGACAATTAATGAAAAGCAAGATAGAAGCCTTAAAAATCGACACATATACAAGTATTTCATCATTTAGCAACGGATTTCCCTTGCGTCTGCGACGGATAGTAGCGTGTTAAAGCGTCGCAGATTCTGATTCTCTTCAAACTCCGCCTCAAAAAATAGCGTCGTCAATAGCGACATACGTGTTGGTCAACGGCTGGGAATGATGTCGCTAATTGCTTTTGCCAGGAAGTCACTAGCCGTCGCTAATCTTGTCGCTTTTTGTCATTAGTTGTCGCTTGATGTCGCATAAAACATGTTATAGACGTCTAGGATGTCACAAATATATTTCTCTGTTGAGCTCATGACGAACCCATTAGCATTTTTCTCTATTCCCATTTGGGCCAAATAATTCATATTTTTTTTCAACAAGCCTATTATTGCATCAAATTATAACCATTTACAATATCCAATTACAAAACTATTAAGAATGAGGTATTTAAACCCGTGCTTCGCTGTGGGATGTTTGTAAACATAGTTATTGTGGTACTTGTTGCCGAGGGGGCATTGTGTCATGTTAATGCCAGCGACATCTATTCTTCTGATTATATAATATAGATATTTATATACCATACAACAAAGTCTATATGCAGCATATTTTCGTGTTTCTCCAAGTACTAAAGCTGAAATATGGTTGGCCATAGATTAAGAAGTCCGCGCCTGGGTGACTTAGAGATTAGTTTTTTGGGACAATGTTGCGCTACATGAAACCTAACAACGGAAGAAGTATATAGGTGGATACTTTATGCAACCAACTATATTCTACTAACTTTCTATAAGCCAAAATGATTCATACTACCACAACATCTAAACACCACTATAACATAAACTTGAAAACAACAGTTGTACAAACAAATTCAAAAAGCCATCATTCTCTTTTTAGCACAACATCAGGTTCACTAATTGTATAACATTACAGTACCCAAAAAAAAAAAAAAATAAAAATAAAAATAAAAAATAAAAATTGTACAACTTCGAGTCTATATATACCACAAAAACACCAATTGAGCTAAAAACTAAATCTGACCCCTAAACAGCAATTCACCCTCCCCTCTCTATCGCCTCTTTCACCACAAAAAGTCTTTTGATACCAGGCAGCCGACCTAATTTCGTAAAGTAACAATGGATTAGTGGAAGACCACTCGACCAATCTCATCCAATTGTACAAACATTACACAGATAAATAATTTTTTTTTGGATCAGCGGTGTTTGGCATTTCCTATAAAAGTGTGATCATATAATGTGGATCAATCACATCCAAATTCTAATCGTTCAAGGATTTATATGTAAAATGACCCCTAAGCTGAAAACATAATAGTCAGATAACCACTTCAAAATGCAGTGCCAAATACCCCTAGGAAATGAACAAAAGCAAAAAAATATATATATATATATATATATATATATATATTTTGGGGTAAAAGGGTTAATTCACCCCGGTAAAATATATTACGCCAAAAACATTAAAGTACAAAGGATGAGGGTAATTCCCTCATCTCAGTCCCTTAGGACACTTACAGACTCTCCTATAGGAATGCAACATCATTCCTATAACTTACAATATAAGCATGACAGACCACACTTATAACTAAACATCAGACTACAACGATAAAAAGAATAAAAATAAATGCACTTCAAGTAGAAATACTTGAATCTTCAAGTCACCATAGTAGTCCAAACTTCCAGCGTCGTCCAAATATACAATATCATGATCCTCAAAATTGAAGTACAGATCACAAGTTTCACACAACGGTTGGTGAGGGACTCTAAAACCACGGATAGAGCAGCAAGTTCAAAACTCGCTCCAAAAGTGTATGTTGAGATGCAAAACTGAAACCAATAAGAAAAACCAACAAATACGTATAAAACCAACGCACATCCACAATAGCAGCTCCTAACCATCGGTTATCACTCGTAGAAGTGGCTCAACATGAGTTCTAACCAGAATCTGCCAAAGACCGTAGTAACCCAAAACTACAATCCAACAGCAACACCATGCTTAAGGACTAGTTTTAGGACGATAATAGGGTTTAACCAACCCCAACTTCCAGCAATATCGAAACCTTGAACCATTCTCCAAACCAATCCGAGTGAAATTCATGGAGCTAATCGAGGCTCAAGGTTGCACATACCATGAGAAACCCAACAACCATGCAGCATACTTCCAAGTTTAAACAGCAGCAAACAATTAGGACTAACATAGGGTTAAGACCCTAACTTCCAGCAACAAGCAGCATCAATCCAAATAGAATAGCACACCGTGGTATGTAGATCGATCCACCCATCAACGATCAATAGAAAATAAAAGGGACTCTCCTATTAATCAATCAAACTAGGGTTTTTGAATAAGTTACCCTACAAACTTAACTTGCATCTCTCTCAAAACCCACGAATCATGCCATGAACAACTAACGATATCAACAACCATACCCTCAAACAGGTTAACATGTATAATCACAAACAGATCCACGATCACAACCATTCAACAATATGGAACGAAACCCTAAAAAGGGTTTTGTATAGCATTACACATCAGCATCGAACCGGAATACAATCGCCTCAAAAAAGTATACATTAAGCATCAAGAGGAACCCAATCGAACCAGTAACAAGCCTAATCCCTAATAAAATAACGACAATCTTGAGACTCGTCAGAAAACGAATTTAAAAGACAATCGTTAATCAATAAGGTTTTTTAGGGTTTCGACTTGCAGCAAACATAGATCGTCCAAGAATATATAGAAGTCGATTAACACCGACTTAGGATTAAAAGAAAACAAAGGATCGATCAAGAATAATAGGTAACGATTAAACCCTAAAAACAACCAGAATCGACCATAAAGAAACGATAAGGATCTAGTTAGGGTTTTATCCGCCTCCTCTTAAATATGACACACCTCTAACATCGATTGCATACAACTAAACGAATCATGAGATTATTTAGAAGCAGAGAGGTGATGTTATTGATGGTTTTTGGCCGGAAAAAGAAGAAGAGGAGGCGGCATAGAATCGCCCCTAGAGAGAGGACACGATTTGAAACTTATAAAACCCTAAATCGGTTTTTACACAAATTCAACCCAAGAACTCAAGATTTAAGTCACCCAACAAGATTAATCAATGAGAAACACGAATATTAATCACTAGATTAACAAGAGGAATCAGAAAACAAAAGATCAAAGAGCGAATTGAGAAAAACGATTTAGGGAGTAAGGGTTAAAAAATCGCCCACACTAGAGAGACTTTTAGGGTTTCACGCCTACAAAAGCAAATATATGGTGTGAATACTAACCAATTGGGCTTAAATCATCTTTGGAGTGGGTGTTGAAAGCCGTGAATAAGTTCTGTTTCGAGCGTGCTCTGGGATCAACCTTTGGATAGTCTCTGGTGGGATTCATGCAAGCTCTGCAACACAGAAACATAATAAAAATCAAACATTGTACAGACATCCAAAACCATTCTACTTATAGCTTTTTTACACAGTTATTCAAAAGGTTATTCGATGCAAAGACCTATAATTCTCTCACATATAATTGAGAAGACACAGTTGACCCTTTTTCGGCATCCCACATTTGCTGTCATCAATCATGTTTCTAGGGGCCTCCATAAGACCAGATCTTTTCTCCCCGTAGGTCAATCACTTCTCTGAGAGCTTCCAACACTGAGCCTCCAAGAAACATAATACACCTAATATATTAGAGATGTACAAAACATTGTTATCCATATTTAATTTCACAACAGTTTTCATGAACAGAATTGCCCCTTTTGACCCGTTACCCAAGATGTCTGCCCCACCCATTTTTCCACCTTTAATAGATGTGAATGCACATTTTACTCTATTCATTTGAAATAAACAACAACCCATTTATTCAAAATCTCTTCAGTTGAATAAGATATGACATGTAAAATCAAAAGAATCAAAGAAACATACATTCATGGCAACAACACTTGGCGATTTCTCCACAACAATGGGAGGGCTTGGGTGGAATTATACTTCACCGTCTTCACTTGCTTCAAACTGGAAGAGCACCTCCTCTTGACCAACTTTAGTAAAATTGAACTTGTCTCCTTTGGCCTGTGAAAAAGAATACAGATACTCCTATGCTTAATAATATAAAACCATAAATTTTTGACTTACCAGTAACCTTATCAATATCATATTGAACCTCCTACCATACCACGACAACTATCTCATCTGGAACCAATAGTCCTCTCTCCATGTATTCCTTTGGAGGCATCTATATAGAAGACTCTTGGGATATTGTCAACTGATGCCCTTGGTCGAGCTGCAACAGTAAAAGAAGTGAAGTTTATGGAAAGTGTAATTTATATAGCTATGTTACAAAATAGAAATTGAAAAAGTGTAACTTATTCTTTGTCTGCATTCAAAGATGAGGTACTCAATTCGACACGCCAAGTCATTCAGTCATTATTCACTGCGAGATATAAAAATCACACTAAGAAAAGTTCACCTGATAGCTTTTATGCCAAAATCATACTCCAAAATGAACGTCATACTCAGCATGTAGTGTAATATGAAAAGAATTTTTAAATGAACACCAAATACGCATATTAATTAAGAGGGTCAGAGAAGGCCAAATGAAGAACAACAGAGCTTGTACGAAATTAATTAGCCATCTCCAATTACTTTATATTAATTAAGAGGTTCTAATGTGTTTTTACTTGATGAACCTCAGGACGCGACAATCAAATACTTTTACCTACTTTTACCATCGCTAACAGGATGATAATTTCTTACAAATCTGCAACCTCTGTTTTATAAGTACATGCCCCTTTAACCATTTAGCAGAATAGAAATGTGATCACAAACTGAAAATGCCAATGTCCGGTAAGAATGCAAAAGTAAAGACAAATTTATGAATTCTTCCATTGAGACTACTGACATATTTAATGTTTGGGCAAATGGTCTATAAAAGCATTCAACTTGCCACCTTTTTATATTATATACACTCAACTATTAATCTTCCTATTATAGGCATACAACTTCTATTATTCGGCAATGACTGTAATGGATGCTTCTTGAAACACAAAAATAATTTCATAGAGTTATACAAATGCTTGCATAAATAATCATGATAAAGAGTGACTTTCATACTTTACCTCTAAAATCCATTCTTGTATAATAAACACGTCTGCCAATTGCCATTGAACCAGAATCCTTAACCGCCATTATACCCTGAAATATCCAAATTAGTAGGAATGCATTATGTACTATCAAGAGTAAGTTTCATAAAAATGCATTATGTACAAAAATAAAGTTGATAAAGAGCTGGACTATGTGATTAAAATCAAAACCCTAAAAAAATGAATAGCTGCGATATAATTACCAATTCTCTTATGTAGACAACTTAGAGATCACCCACTGGCATAAATTGAATCGTTCCAAAGTAATAGGATTTGTGTAACGCGTTTTCATTGAATGTTGATATGAAAATGATATGAATCTTTTGAACCTATCAATATGAATGGAATGAAGAAACAGTTATCGCTATGTTAATACTGAGGTGAGATCTATGCAAAACAAGTATTACTTAAAAAACAAATAAGTCAATCTCAACCATCCATCCACCTTTCATCTAATGGATAAGATCAAATCAAAAAATAACAAAAGGAGGGCAAAATTGGCATTTTAGCTCATTTAATATAAAAACCCACTTTCCACCTTTTTTTTAAAAACAACATATCTTGCAAATGGTAAATCTTCAAGCTATGAAAAATATACCATCGCGACGAGAAAAAAATTATCTTTCTATAGATATGCATTGTTATATACTTTCGACGAACTTTTTTTTTTCAAAATTCCGTCCAGAAAAATCCCACGGGATTCGTAAAAAATCCCATGGGATTCGTAAAAAGACGATTTTTTTTTCAAAATTTCCGTCCAGAAAAATCCCACGGGATTCGTAAAAATCCCATGGGATTCGTAAAAAGACAAAAAAAAATTCAAAATTTCCGTCCAGAAAAATCCCACGGGATTCTTAAAGAAATCCCACGGGATTCGTAAAGTAATCCCACAGGATTCGTAAAAAGATGATTTTTTTTTCAAAATTTCCGTCCAGAAAAAACAAATTCCCATTGATTCGTAAAAAAGACGATTTTTTTCCAAAATTTCCGCTCAGAAAAATCCCACGGGATCGTAAAGGAAATCCCACAGATTCGAATAAAAAGGATGCTTTTTTTGTTTTTTTTTTTAAATTTCCGTCCAGAAAAATTCATGGGATTTGTAAAAATCCTATGGGATTCGTAAAAAGACGATAAATCACAAAGGATTCAGTATGAATCCCATAGGATTCTTTGGTGCATCCCATGGGATTCATTGTGAATCCCATGGGATTCTATATGAATCCCATGGGATTCTTTGAAGTGGAAAAATATTTGAAGTCATGTAATTACCTTTAAGTTAGAAACCCTTTGATATTGTAAGGTTTCGTTTTCAATGTACGGCACGAAACAAATAGAAAAATATAACGAACCCGATACGTAGTGATAAATTTACAGAAATACAATAAATTAACAAATACTCTGTAGTACTTAGAAATTAAGAAAACTACAGTAAGGTATCATATTTTTCGAAGTGGGTGGCATACTAAAAGTTCATCACAGAATTGTAAAATTCTAATATACTAATAAATTATACATACTAAAAGAAGAACTAAGCACAATGAATTGTAAAACCATAATTATTCGAAATCCAGTTTCCAAAATATATACATATTTAATTTAGACCCTATTTATTATTACTTTTACAAAAGCAAACACAATTTCTCATAGTAATAAAATAGATATGTGATGGCTACCCTACCACTAGTTACTTTATCCCTAACTAATCACTTTCTCACATCCTTTGAATACCAACTTCTACTGCATTATTTCCGATGAACAAAACAACCGGAAAACTTTCGAAATCAAGGACGACTCTTGTTGTTGGTCACTGAGAGTGTGGTCCTTTTATTTACCAATTTGAACCTGTTTCATATGTATCTTGGGGTATCCAGAAAAGCTTGGTTGGGGGCAACGCCCCCACTACCATACATGTAGCTCCGCCACAGATTTCCGACGAATCACCGTCACCAAACCACCGCCACGTCATCAAATCTCCACGAAGTCTGACTTCGTATTTCGAACAGATTATTATGTACGGTTTCCACAGGTTGAATTTAGTTATTATTGAATTTATGAAGTGAATAGAGTTTAGATCTTGAAGATAGAAATTTTAATAAGAGAGAAATAGTGTGAGTGTGAGTGTGAGTGTGGGAATGGCAGGTGTTATGTGCAGTTGGATAATTACTAAAAGGCCCTTCCGTTTTTTAATAAGAATTAATATACACCATCAGATTTAAAAGGATTGAATGGATGAGATTTAACCATTTGTTCTTTAGATAAATATTGTTTCGTATTGAACTTTTGTCAATGGTTCATACATACATTTCATCAAGCAGTTTGCAGGCATACAGAACACACACTAATTAATAAATAGCCTTTGTGCATTGTATTTTTACATATTGGGTCATGAAACAAAAGGCCCAAAACATGATTCCTTAAAATACGAAACACACCATATTCACCCAATCTCAAAAACCACCAAACAACACAACGGTTAACACCACCAACACGATTATAAGCCTTAACAATAGACTCGGATTTGTTATTTTAAATCATTCAACACAAGAAAAACTACCAAAAATGCCAAAACCAATTAATATAAGATAACAAATCTTAAACTCAACAAACATGGCAAACCAACAAAACAGGTATAACGAGGAGCATGCTGTCAGATCCGTTCAAAAAAAACACGACCAAGCAAAAACGGCGAGATTCGTTTAAATATGTTTAGATCAAGTAAAAGAAAACAAATCACTAATACCACAACTTTTGAGATGAATATCAACAGAGCTTGAAAGATCATGAAGCCACGAAACACAAAGCTACCAAGCACACCCAAACCACAAGACACACCCAAAACCACCAAGCACACCACAAACCACCGAATAAAATCCAAAACCACTCTAACTTACAGAACCATCAATAGATTTTCGCGAATTAGAGGGTGGCGGCGGTTAGGGAAGTGGTGGCGGCAATGATTGGGGAACGGGTTAATGGTGGCGGTAACAAGGATGTTATGGTGTGTGTATTAGGCGAGAGAAAGAGTAGATAATACAGATGTGTTTGGTATGTGTAGGTTAGAGGGAGAGATGAGGAGAAGGGTGGAGTGGACCGAAAATTAGGAGGCTTATGTAAGAAGCTTTGACAGACATTGATTGGCATAGACTTTCCATATTAGTTTGACAAGGGTATTATGGGCATTAACCAAAAATTCAGTTTTCCACAATTCCACAATTCCACTTTGACCATTTCTCCATTATATGTAGTAAAGATATATAGGGCTGTAAACGAACTGAATGTTCAGTGAACAGTTCATGAACCGTTCGGTAAAAAGTTCGTTTATGTTTGTTTATTTATTAAATGAACTAACATGAACAAGATTTTACGTTCGTTTAGTTAAATGAACTAACATGAACAAAAGTCGTGTCCGTTTACTTATGTTCGTGAACGTCCGATTATGCGTTCGTTAACGTTCGTTTATGTTCATTTATTTATTTATCTTCATATATCATATCTTTAATTGTATAGTTTTAGAATTGGTTTGTTTAAATAAAACAACACTTATAAAATAATATCTTGTGCATAATTTAATAGAGTTTATTTTTGTTTGTCTGTGTTCATTTATCTTTGATCGTTTATGTTCGTTTAGCGTTCATTTTGCATCTTATTGAACGAACATGAACAACTCATTTTCTTAATAAACGAACATGAATTCGTTCGTTTAAGCGTTCTTGTCCGTTTATTTGTCCGGTTAAAATTAAACGAACTAACATGAACAAAGCTCCGTTCGTGTTCGTCCGGTTCGTTTACAGCCCTAATTATATATACAAAAGCACCTAAACTATAAATCATAACAATCCTCAAAACCCTAAAAATCTGCCTCTCTCCTTATCTTATTTGTTCAGCAGTCGACCAAGCAAACCAAAGGGTCGAAACCCTTTGTTCGACTGATCGACGTCACAAAGTCGACTGGTTACCCATTTTTCGTACTCTCCAACTTGCATAGGTTCATAGCTCTAGTTCTATAAAAAAGGGGAGATTGTTAATACAAATAATGTCAAAAACGTTATTTGCATTATTCGAATTCTATACGTTTTGACAATCACAAAATATAAAAACACGATACGTAAAACTACATTTGATAAGTTTTTAACCGAGGAAAATTGTTTCGACAACGTATCGACTACAACATCACTTCAGGTATAAACAAACACAATACCGACATTAGTAAAGTGATCAAAGTGCAAGAGAAGAACGCTCGTATTCGTCAAGAAATGAAGTGTTAGAGTCATCACACACAAACGTAACTTGTGTCACGATTCTCTTCTTCCCCCCAAACTCTCTAAGTTGTAAATATTGTGAATTTGTGTATCTGACTTGTGTGTGAGTCGTGATTAGGTGTGTTAGGACAAATACGGACAAACCATGAAGTTGTGTATCTAGATTAGACTTTGTGTAAGTCGGTGTGTCGGTGTGTGTGAAGACTTGGACTTGGTGTGAGTCCGTGAAGTGAAGACTAGGATCGAGTGAAGGTTCGTGAAGACATGGATCGGGTTAAGATTCAAGTGGACGGGGTGATCGTCCGTGTGAAGATTTGGATGGGGTGATCGTCCATATGAAGACTTTGATTGTATGTAAATCCAAATGGACAAGAGTGCTTGTTTGTGTAGCCACTTGGGCTTTGTGTAGATTGGTTCTAGCTAGGATTAGGACCCGACATTCCGCTTAGTGTCGTTAAACTTGGTGTAAGTTTTGTGTACAGTTTGCTCCGCCAGAAAGGAGTGTGTTAACATAATGATTGTGAACTCTCGAGTGTGGTACTCGGGGAGTGGAGTAGGGCGAAGAGTTAGCTTCGTACCAAACCACTATAAATCTCAGCGTCTCTGTGTGGTTGTGCCCTTCCTTATCTCTTGTCTTTATTTTACTTACTTTACTTATTACTATTGTGTTTGTGGATGTCACATAACTATTGAATCTAACGGTTTCTCAAAAAGAACTTAAAAGAACTAAAAATCTTTTAAAACGTAATTATAAACGGTGAAACTATTCAACCCCCCATTCTAGTTTTTACAATTGGTACTAGAGCGGGTCACTCAAGAGCTTTAAAGTATATTGTACTTTTAAAGCTTGAATCGATCTATGTAGTCTGAAAGATATCTAGAAGGGCATTCTTTGAAAGAACCACCATTTTTCAAAAACAATAATTTTATCGAATGGAAAAATAGATTTGAAAGTTATGTGAAATCAATAGTTCAAGATATTTGGCATGTTATTTCAATTGGTGATTTTCAACCAACGGAAACAAATTTTTAAAATCAAAGTGATTATTTCAAAATCAAGTTTTGTAAATATATTGAAGCCAAAATAATAATTTATAAAGCTTTGCCGAGAGCTGAATATGAAAGAATATTTTTGTGTCAAATGGCAAATGACATTTGGAAAAATCTTTTAAACTTTCATCAAGGAAATAGTCAAGCTAAAGATAACCATATTGATCTTGAAAATACACATGAACAATTCGTCACTTCTGAAGACGAATCAGTAGATAGACATTTAGATAGATTAAATAACAATGCTACTAGTTCAAGTGTTTTCAATGAAGGTAATGCCGTCAAGGACTATATGAGTAACTTACGAAGAGAACTCATTGAAGAATCTTGGAGTGATGAAGAAGACAACGTGCACTCTGAATGCGAAATATGCCAAAAGGTTGAAACTTCAAGTAAGGTACACTCTGAAATAGAACACTTTTGTTATGACTCATTTATTCTATAGCTTTTAAAATTAGAAAATGAGTTTAAACATCTATGTTAATACAAATAATGTCAAAAACGTTATTTGCATTATTCTGTCTTCATACGTTTTGATAATCACAAAATATAAAAACATGTTACGTAAAGTTATGGTTAATAAGTTTTTAATCAAGAAAACTCGTTTCTTCCACGTATCTACTACAACGTCACTTCAGGTATGAACAAACTTCATACCGGCACTAGTAAAGTGATCAAATAATTTATTTTCACTAAACCTTACATTTTTATGTTTGACAAAACATTTTTCACAAAAGTATTTTTGTGTTTTTAAAGAAATGTTTTATTAAGAAAATAAATTCAAATTCAAATGTTATAACAGCTATATTTCCCGCCAAAACAATTAAGTTTTTCACCAGATAAACTTTCACCACGTCAGGACAAAAAGAGGAGCGTCTGTCGGGACGGTCCCTTAAATGGACTGACGGTCCCTTAGCGATAAAGGACCGTCACCAGTATAAAGGACCGTCCACGCTCCTCCTGACGGCTATAAATACACAACTGTTCATTTTCAGAAAAATAACCATCTTAGCACAAAAACTTTCTGCTCTTTCTTTCTTCCTTCTTTGATCACTATAACATGTCGGTATATGTTTATAAGTGATTCTCTCATCCTCTATATCAAAGTGCAAGAGAAGAACACTCGAAGTCGTCAAGAATCAAAGTGTTATACGAGTCCACACAAAAACGTGACAAGTGTTACGATTCTCTTCTTCCTCCTATTCTCTCATTTGCAAATATTGTAATATTCTGTATCTGACTTGTGCGTGAGTCGTGACTAGTTGTGTTAGGGTGAACTTGGACAAAGGTGAAAGTCCAAGAAGTGTTGTAACTAGACTAGGTCTTGTAATAGTTGTGTGTTGTGGTGTGAAGACTAGAACTTAGCGGAGTTCTAGTGTGAAGATTAGGACTTAGTGAAGTCGGTGTTTGAAGGCTTGAATTGGATGAGGATTTAAGTGAACAGGACTGCTCGTTCATGTGAAGGCTTGGATCGTGTGTCGATCTAAGTGGGACAAGAGTGCTTGTTCGTGTGGCCACGTGGGCCTTGATGTAGATTGGTTCTAGCTACGATTAGAACTCGACATTCCGCTTAGTATCGGTAAATTTGGTGTAAGTGATGAGACGAAAAGTGTACCCGTTTTAAGGGGTCATTTAAGCCCTAATTCGAGTAAATGTGATCAAATATTGCCCTAAATCATTCCTTTTGTCATTTTAGGTACTTTTGAGAAGAATTCTGGAAAACATGCATATTTGGACGTTTTTGGAGCATATAAGTGAAGAAAACGACAAAGTCTCAAAAGAAGCTGGATTTCCTACCTGACGGCGTCAGAGTCACAAGGTGACGCCGTCAGCAAACGTTGACAAAGGAGTGAAGTCAGATTACACTAGACGTCCTATGAAGAAAACAAGATGTTTTCACCTGACGACGTCAGGTGTTAAAGAATGTAGGCCGTCAGGTGTTAACTTAAAGAGTGACGGCCCAGAGCAAATTAAAGGGTGACGGCGTCAGAAGTAAATCTAGGCCATCTGAGAACCCTAATGACGGCGAGCTGACGGCGTCAGAACCTATAACCTGACGCCGTCAGAATGTAAAATCTATATATATTTTCCTATTTTTCATTCATTAGTGTGGAACTTTTGGTACAAGTTTGGGATAAACCCTAAAGACGATTTTAGCTGTAATTTCAAGGGTTTTTCACCCTTGAAACCTTCATGTTCAATTAAAGATAAGTCCTCACTTAAATTAATCAATATGTCTATGTGTTGGTTAATTATATCTTATGCTTGTCTTTCAATTAACATGCTAGGCTAGATTTTTCTTGTGTTTGCTTAGATCTAATGAAACCTAACTATTAATTATTGGTTGATTGGTGTGTTATTACTTTGTTGGGATGAATGTTTCATCAATGTTAGGCTTAAGAAAACTGGCAATACTCCTATATGGTAACATGCTTGAACGTCTTAAGAAACATGTAACTAAGGCATACTAGGTTATTAAGGTAGTATTTAACGCATGAGCCACTGTTTACAATCCCTATGATTATGTGTACGCATAGTTGTAGGAGGAGATAAGAGCTCATAGAATTGGGGAGATATGTATGCCACCCCATGAATTGTTAAGGAATACACCCGTCATCCACGCAAGTAATACATACACCAATTAACCGGTAAAAGATAGTTAGGGAGTAAGGAAGTCTAAGTAAACACATTTGTCTCCATATAAGTTTTCACAACCACAATAGTTTAGTTATTTTATTTTTATTGCAATTGTAGTTTTTGGGTTAGTTGACTAGCAACTAATTCCGCCCACTCCTCCAAAACCCGAGATTTTACTTGCTTTCCATAAAATATAAAAATACAAAAATAATCTTCCTTAACCTTTAGACCTATTAGAGTAGTTTTTCTATCCTAACGAACACTATTCCCTGTGAGAGAACGATCAATCCCCCGTACTTACCACTACACTATACTACACCGACCAGGTACACTGCCTGGTTGGATTGCAAGCTTCTCAAGATCCCTTGAGAGGTAAAACCTGTTGCGTGGTCGCAATCCCACGTCATCAAGTTTTTGGCGCCGCTGCCGGGGAATAGTTATTGTTTAGGTAGAATTTTTTATTTTATTAGGTCTACTCACTAGATTCCTTTCTAGTGAGATTTTTATTTTTATTTTTCTAGGATTTTCTTTAGTCTATCTTTTTCCCGATTCCTCCGCTTTTATCTTTCGTGGCCAACATGGTAAACGGAGATTTTTCCAACCATAGAGTCACTAGGAGTCGTAGTTCATTAGGAAACCTCATCCAACCTTACGCAGAACCTGAAAGGGAAATACATAGGTTGAGACAATGCCTTTCAATGTCTGAACCAATTGGTATCGCCCTCAATTTTGATGACGCCCTCTCTGAGGAAGAATCCAATCCCCATACCACCCACTCTAGCCCTCAATCTCGTGCAAATGAGGAACTTCTGGAAAATCCCCTTCCCAGGTGCCTCAAAGATTATTCATCCCCTACCCCTCGTGGGTTTTCCAATGCTATTTTTTTTCCTAATGAACACACAGATGAGGTCTTGCGTGCAACCGATGTTTGGCTTGTCCAAAATGTATGCAAGTTTCACGGATTGAAAGCCGAAGATCCAATCCAGCACATCAAGGACTTCCTGAAAATAGTGGA
>LBNU01026689.1:147534-161102 GCA_014162995.1 Artemisia annua | reverse complement strand
GGCTATCGCAACACCATTGAGCTCACTCAAGGAGCCACTGTCACTCCCTTGCGATCCGACACCATCCGGTTGGTGCAAAGCGGATGCGCATTCCATGGACTTCGTTCCGAAGATCCAAATCAACATCTCAAGGATTTCCTCAAAATCGTAGACTCCAAAGACCTTGATGTTGCCACTCGAGAGACGACCCGATTACGTCTCTTCCAATTCTCTCTGCGAGACCATGCTAGTCAGTGGCTAGAGCGTCTACCCGCAGGATCCATCACCTCTTGGGATGATCTCACAACTCGCTTCTTAGCTCAATTTTTCCCATCGGGGAGAACTACCAAGCTAAGGAAGGATATCTTGATGTTTGAACAACGTCGAGGCGAGACCTTCTACGGAGCATGGATTCGATTCAAGGACTTGCTCCAAAGAGTCCCTCATCATGGCATCAACCTCTGGCTTCAAATCCAAATCTTTTATGACCATGTTGACTACCACACCAAGCGTGCCATCGATCGAGCCGCCGGGGGCAGATTACGGGATAAAAGCGCCGAGGAATCATGGGAAATCATTGAGGAGCTCGCCTCCGACGATGATGAATTGTGGCAAATTTCCCACGATGTACGCGCGGCAGTCAACACATGCTCATCGCCTGATAAAGCCAACCAAATCACCAAGGAAGACGTCAGTGAACTGGAGAAAAGGGTTGAATACCTTATGGAGAAACGAAAAAGACCCTTGAGTCCACAAAGAGCAACTGTCAATTCGGTCTCGAGCATTAACCAGATACCATTATCCGAATCACCCCATAGGGAAGACGCTAGACCCTTCCATAAGTATGCTCGCCCCAGCTCACCACCTCAGGAACTTAGTCCAACATTCGAAGTTCGAATGAGAGAATACATGTCAAAACACTCCGAACGATTGGCAAAATTTGAGGAAGCCGTGTACAAAAAAAAGGAGGAGGTAGATGGAAAGATGGCGGAAATAATGGGTCTTTTGAGTGAATACACAAAAACAAAAGCTCCCGAAAAGGTATTGGTGCGGAAAGAGGTCGAAATTCCCAACAATAGATTTGCGAGTGCCATCTCCGTCATCCGAGGGGGTGAAATTAGAGATAGGGAGAAGTTAGTGACAATGGAAGTCAGCAAGATCGACCTCATCCCACTCGACAAGGGGAGCACCAATGGCCGCAATCGCAATTCAGACGACGAAAAGGAGGCACCCTTGGGTGAGAGCCAAATGGTGGGAACACCAAAGTCTCAACCAGTAAGGCATTACCTAAAGCACGAGATAAATAAGGAAACCATAACCGATTGGGTGAGGAATTATCGACGTACTCATCCGCCCAATAAGAGGTCGAATAAGACGAAACCAGATGATGAATCTGACGCACTACCCGGAGGTCAGTTGTATGAGAGCCTCATAAGACAAGAATTAGTCGCAAAGCAAGAATTCNATCCACACAAGTAATACATACACCAGTTAACCGGTAAAAGATAGTTAGGGAGTAAGGAAGTCTAAGTAAACACATTTGACTCTATATAAGTTTTCACAACCTTTTATTTTCTTGTTATTTTATTTTTCTTACAATAGTAGTTTTTGGGTTAGTTGACTAGCAACTAATTCCGCCCATTCCTCCAAAACCCGAGATTTTACTTTCTTTCATAAAAATATAAAAATACAAAAATAATCTTCCTTCACCCTTAGACCTATTAGAGTAGTTTTTGTATCCTAACGAACACTATTCCCTGTGAGAGAACGATCAATCCCCTGTACTTACTACTACACTATACTACACTGACCAGGTACACTGCCTGGTGGGATTGCAAGCTTCTCAAGATCCCTTGAGAGGTAAAACCTGTTGCGTGGTCACAATCCTACGCACATCAAGTTTTTTGCGCCGCTGCCGGGGAATAGTTATTGTTTAGGTAGAATTTTTTATTTTATTAGGTCTACTCACTAGATTCCTTTCTAGTGAGATTTTTATTTTATTTTTCTAGGATTTCTTTAGTCTATCTATTTTCTTCGTGCTTTTGTTCGTAACCATTACCATCCGCCAACATGGAAGGTGGTAACATCCTCGATCCCAACAACCCACCACAACCAAACCAACCTCCTAGAGCCCGCACCTTAGGAGAGTATTCCCGACCTAGCCACCATGGCTATCACAACACCATTGAGCTCACCCAAGGAGCCAATGTCACTCCCTTGCGATCCGACACCATCCGGTTGGTGCAAAGCGGATGCGCATTCCATGGACTTCGTTCCGAAGATCCAAATCAACATCTCAAGGATTTCCTCAAAATCGTAGACTCCATAAACCTTGATGTTGCCACTCGAGAGACTACCCGACTACGTCTCTTCCAATTCTCTCTGCGAGACCATGCTAGTCAGTGGCTAGAGCGTCTACCCGCAGGATCCATCACCTCTTGGGATGATCTCACAACTCGCTTCTTAGCTCAATTTTTCCCACCGGGGAGAACTACCAAGCTAAGGAATGATATCTTGGCGTTCCAACAATAGTAGTTTTTGGGTTAGTTGACTAGCAATTAATTCCGCCCATTCCTCCAAAACTCGAGATTTTACTTGCTTTCATAAAAATATAAAAATACAAAAATAATCTTCCTTCACCCTTAGACCTATTAGAGTAGTTTTTCTATCCTAACGAACACTATTCTCTGTGAGAGAACGATCAATCCCCCGTACTTACCACTACACTATACTACACTGACCAGGTACACTGCCTGGTGGGATTGCAAGCTTCTCAAGATCTCTTGAGAGGTAAAACCTATTGCGTGGTCGCAATCCTACGCACATCAGCACCACCCGCCATAAAAATCAGGTTAATAATGCAAAATTTCATATATGTATCCAATATATAGCATTACTATCCAAGTAACCTACATTTTTACATATTAACGGTTTGGTTGATTATATGACCATCATTTAGCATGTTATACCATAGAACAATTTGTAACATAGTCAATGAATATTTATAGAATATTAAATAGTTTTTTTTTTTTTAATTTTGTACTCAACAAACAAATGAAACATAAACATATTATAAATCTGCAACAACATATAACCTCAATTATATCGCCTCAAACAAAAAGAGAAGTCTTAAAAGTTTGTAAAATGAAATGATTTATCATAGACAAGAATGAGATTTCCTTGTTGCTCTTTAGGTTGCTCACAGTAGATGGTGAGGGATCACCCTCACCTCCTCTCCTTACGCGCCACTACGTTTGTGGCCTTCCTCCCTCCCGCACGAATGTCAAAAAAGAGAGAGAAATGGTGACCATGGTCCCCTTTCGTGTAACGAGTAAAAAATGGCTACTTTTTGTNTTATTAAAAATCAAAAAAGAAAAAAAAACTTTACCGTTATATTACCTATAAATACTCTCAAACCTCCATATTTTATACACAAATTCTCATTCTATTTACACAGTTTCTCAATATATTTTCACTCTTCTATAAAATGTCTCAACAAAGTACTCCAAATACTAAAATCCCAAAACGTCCAAACACCCAATTCAAATTTTCGTCTCGGTCCTACTCCACCGGTAAACTTTTGAGCCCCATCGTTTGTTTACGGACACCGATAATATGAAAACCCTCCATTCATCGCTCCACAACAATACCCAAAATACCCATAGTATGGAAACCCACATCACCCACAATGCGATCAAGATATTGGCGGTTCTTCACAACCAAATATTGGCGGTTCTTTACACCAAATATTGGCGGATCTTCATCACAGCCTCCAGTTATATCTCTGATTTATCCATTTAATTTTGATGATATTCCAATGTACTCAACTAAATTTGAATCTTCCATGCCTAATACGGTTGGTGATGAGGAGGAAGTCGAAGAAGTCACGACCCCAAAGAAGAAGTTGTCAAAAAGATGTCAAAAGAGGACGGCCAAAAATGACGATTAAGGTCAAAGGTACATTCCATGGACCCCTAAAGAAGAAATTGCATTATGCAATGGCTGGGTTCGTCTATCTAAAGATAGCATTACTGGTAATGCAAGAAATGAAGCTTGGTTTTGGACGACTGTTTTAGCTTATGTTGAGCAAAAAATGAAGTTAACCGATATTTGAAACTACGATTCATCAAACGGAAAATGGAAGAATATGCATCCTCAAGTGGCTCAATTGTGTGGAGTGTACGATAATGTCATGCAAAAGGTGGTGCAGAGTGGAGTCGGGGAAGGGGATTATACCAACGAGTACTTGAAGAATATCTTGAGGAATATGGAGTATCTTTTACACTTCTTCATGCGTGGGAGACTTTAAAAGATTCTTCGAAATGGAAGAGGGTGGAAGTTCCAAATTTTGAAAATGCAAAACAGGAAAAGTTCATACAAGTCATCGGGGTCTAGTTCGTTCAACACAATGCAGTCAGAAGAGGGTAGTTTTAATCTCAATGTGGAGGCTGGAGACAGGGAGGAAGAGGAGACGCAGGAAGTTCGACAGCCAATGGGCAGAAATAGAGCGAAGAAGTGATGAGACGAAAAATGTTACATTTTTAGGGGTCGGTTTGAGTCCTAATTCGTATGTTTTTGGTTTGGATTTCACCCAAAGTCGTTTCTTTTCTCATTTTAGGTACTTTTGAAGGGAAAATCACAAAAGAAGCATTTTCGGGCGTTTTCGGAGTGAAAAAGTGCGGAAAACAACAAAAACTCAAAAGACCTTGAAGATTACAGAAGGTGACGCCGTCACACTATACAAGGTGATGCCGTCAGGAACAAGTGAAGTCCAGAATTGGAAAAATACTCGTGACGGGCCAGAGAGTTCGTAGTGCAAATTGGTGACGCCGTCAACCAAGGCCGTCAGATCTGGAACCAGCAATTATGACCACGTCAAGGAAGACCGTCTGAAAACCCTAATTGCCGTGCTGACGACGTCACCTATTGGGTTGACGTCGTCAGCCCGCAAAATCTATATATATAGAACGTTTTTCTTTTATTTTATGAGAATTTTAGAGTGGAGAACTTGGGACCAAAACCCTAGTACGAGTTTTACAGACCTTGGAGGGTATCCAAACCCTTCCAACTTGCATGTTCAATTGAAGATAAGTCTTTATTCATACAATATGTCTATGTGTTGTGTGATATATATTTGTGCTTGTCTTTCTTTTAATATTCTAGGCTAATTCACTTTGTGTTTGCTTAGATCTAATGAAACCTAACTATTGATTATCATGTGATGTGTATGTTGTGATTGTATTTGGGTGAATGTTTCATCTACGTTAAGAAAAATCAAGAAAAATACAAAAAAATTAGAAAAAGAAAAGTAGAAAAAACATACGGACTACCATCCCATTTCTTTTATGTTCCTTTTAAGTTTTTGTTAATTTGTTTGTAGCTTAAGATCGAGTTGAGTCTTGGCTTAGCAACATTGTATAGTGCATGTATTTGATCATGATAGTTAACTCGCCACCATTAAAATACCCTTATTCCAACCAAACCGTGTTTATCATATCCCTACACCTTACATTATAACCCTTTTGAAAGCCCTGTTTGATAGTTTATCTTAGGTGCTTACGCCTAGTGGAGGAGTAATTGATCCTCTCCCAAGCCTATGGTAATCTATTTGCTATGATAGGTAGTGAGAGATATCTTCCGTTTTCATTTATGAGATATAATTCTATGACACTTGAGAGATGAAAGTATCCAAATACTATTTGTGAGGTGCTAGTATATGATTTCCGTGCTTATTATGATTAGGGTCGAATGACTATTTGTTGTAATTACTTTTATATTTGTGTTAAATGACCCCTAACTCATATTTTGATTGGAATAAAAGCTTATTTGCTTGAGGACAAGCAAATCTCAAGTGTGAGGGTATTTGATGAGACGAAAAGTGTACCCGTTTTAAGGGCTCATTTAAGCCCTAATTCGAGTAAATGTGATCAAATATTGCCCTAAATCGTTCCTTTTGTCATTTTAGGTACTTTTGAGAAGAATTCTGGAAAACATGCATATTTGGACGTTTTTGGAGCATATAAGTGAAGAAAATGACAAAGTCTCAAAAGAAGTTGGATTTCCTACCTGACGGCGTCAGAGTCACAAGGTGACGCCGTCAGCAAACGTTGACAAAGGAGTGAAGTCAGATTACACTAGACGTCCTATGAAGAAAACAAGATGTTTTCACCTGACGGCGTCAGGTGTTAAAGAATGTAGGCCGTTAGGTGTTAACTTAAAGAGTGACGACCCAGAGCAAATTAAAGGGTGACGGCGTCAGAAGTAAATCTAGGCCATCCGAGAACCCTAATGACGGCGAGCTGACGGCGTCAGAACCCATAACCTGACGCCGTCAGAATGTAAAATCTATATATATTTTTCTATTTTTCATTCATTAGTGTGGAACTTTTGGTACAAGTTTGGGAAAAACCCTAAAGACGATTTTAGCTGTAATTTCAAGGGTTTTTCACCCTTGAAACCTTCATGTTCAATTAAAGATAAGTCCTCACTTAAATTAATCAATATGTCTATGTGTTGGTTAATTATATCTTATGCTTGTCTTTCAATTAACATGCTAGGCTAGATTTTTCTTGTGTTTGCTTAGATCTAATGAAACCTAACTATTAATTATTGGTTGATTGGTGTGTTATTACTTTGTTGGGATGAATGTTTCATCAATGTTAGGCTTAAGAAAACTGGCAATACTCCTATATGGTAACATGCTTGAACGTCTTAAGAAACATGTAACTAAGGCATACTAGGTTATTAAGGTAGTATTTAACGCATGAGCCACTGTTTACAATCCCTATGATTATGTGTACGCATAGTTGTAGGAGGAGATAAGAGCTCATATAATTGGGGAGATATGTATGCCACCCCATGAATTGTTAAGGAATACTCCCGTCATCCACACAAGTAATACATACACCAATTAACTGGTAAAAGATAGTTAGGGAGTAAGGAAGTCTAAGTAAACACATTTGTCTCCATATAAGTTTTCACAACCACAATAGTTTAGTTATTTTATTTTTCTTGCAATAGTAGTTTTTGGGTTAGTTGACTAGCAACTAATTCCGCCCACTCCTCCAAAACCCGAGATTTTACTTGCTTTCCATAAAATATAAAAATACAAAAATAATCTTCCTTCACCTTTAGACCTATTAGAGTAGTTTTTCTATCCTAACGAACACTATTCCCTGTGAGAGAACGATCAATCCCCCGTACTTACCACTACACTATACTACACCGACCAGGTACACTGCCTGGTGGGATTGCAAGCTTCTCAAGATCCCTTGAGAGGTAAAACCTGTTGTGTGGTCGCAATCCCACGTCATCAGTAAGCTTGTGTACGGATTGCTCCGCCTGAAGGAGTGTGTTGACAAAGTGATTGAAAACTCTCGAGTGTGGTTCTCGGGGAGTGGATTAGGACGAAAAGTGAGCTTCGTGCCGAACCACTATAAATCTCGGCGTCTCCTTTGGTTGTGTTCTTTCTTTTACTCTTTACTTTACTTCATTTTACATTCACAACTAGTTAAGTAGATATCACATAACTAGTAAATTTCAACAAGTTTATTGTTAGGTCACCATATTAGTAAACACAAGTATTCAAATGAGAGAAATGAGATGAGAATTAGACTTGGTTGATTAAGATCAATATGAAAGATGAAAGAACAAGAGTTTCCTTAAGATATGAAAATAACCAACAAATATACTGAGGGATAATGGTGTGCTATTTATAGGAGAGGGATAGGGCAACACTGCCCTTGCTTCCTATCTACTAAGTCGTGCGGGCTTCACGCCCATATGGACCACCTTACTCTGGACTAAACCATTACATCACGGTATAAGCATAATCTGTAAGATAAACGTGATAATTTAGCAACCTATTACATTTGTGAAATGAACCGAGATTGACTGAATAGTTGAAAATATGATCCTAACAATCTCCCCCTAAGGATTGGTCATGAAGGATTGTCGAAAGATAGAAGTTCGTCACGGTCATCGAGGTTGCTTGACGTCTTTGTCTTTGGACTTTAACTGTTGACATTTGTAGCTTTAGACGTCTTCAAAATGATTGTAGTAGAAGTGATTCATCGTTCTTTGTTCTTTGTCTTTGTTGATGTGAAAATGATAGATGATGTTGTAATCTGCCATACGTCACTTTCGGTGTCTCCAATGAATTTGCTCCGTTCCGACATGCTCATACATCTTTGACTGTGTTGTTGTTATGCATTCGTAGCTCTTTGTCTTTGTTGTTGAAGATTCATGATTGTTGTCGTAGAATCTTTTCTTTAGACTGTGATGTTGCATCGAGCTTTCTTTGGCATTTGAGATGTATGTATGAGCATGTGGAAGTTGGTGTTCTACATGACATTTGTACCTGAAATAAGACAGTTAGCAATAATACAACCGGTACTTATAGGTTTGAACTAGAATTCGTCAACTGCATAGTGGGAAGACTCCTTCTAATTCGCGCCAAGGCCGTTCCTAATCGGATACCCCCTAAGGAGCTTACACGGGCACAACTAAGTACACCCACGATTAGGTGAGTCGCTGGAGATCACCCCACGACTGTAGACCGTTTGAAGCCATCATAAACACTAAGCGTAACCCACGAGGAATTACCGAAGTGACCTGCTGTCAGGGCTGTTTGATGTTGACCCTGGCAGGATTTCCGTTCAATCATTCGAGAAATACCTAAGTAAATCCCTCATGAACGTTCTAGGCAGATTGCTAAGATCTGCGAAGGACTCGATAATTTACAATTGGTGTCCATTGATGTAGAACAACCAATGTAAGATTACTAAGTGTACCTAAGAGATCTTTGATGTATCTCGTGGCTCTAGACTCAATTAGTGCAACTTATGGTTTCCTATGCGGAGATTGGGGCAGGGTCTCCTGTTTCAATATCAACCAACTCTAAATAGAAGGTCGATAGATTACAACGGTTCCCCGTGAGAATGAAACAAGTATCTTTTGAGAGATACCCGAGTGGCTAGAAGGTTAAGGTGCATGCGTCACTGGGTCCATGACGTCTTTTATCTTCAATACCGGTGTCGCCTTAGCAACAACCAGTAGCATATGAATTGAACCCGGTGTCTGCCCTAAGGTTGAATAATTTGGAGGGCTCATTTCTTTTCACCCTTTTCATAACGTTTCTTTTTAATTCTTCAACCCCTTCTTTCTCCGTTTCATTCATTTCTCCTTTTTCGAATCATACCTAAGGACTTCTAAATACTAACTATTGGTGATGTCCTTGGGTAGATCCCTCCGGTTTAGGCGGATCATAGGACGGTTATTCCTAACCTTAGTCACCTTATAACTCCATGACTATCCTAGTGATGCCTTTTGAAACCATTCATTTGAAAATCTCTCAAAGTGTTTGTGAAAAAAAACATTTTATAACACTTTGAGGGTTTTATTTTCTTATGAAATACTCCCCCTCCACATGTGCTTATGAATATTTTGCGGAAAATAACACATGCGGGAGAAGTTAGCACTTTAGAATTGATCCACTCTTAATAGACATGTACCCGAGGGACACGGTTACGTTGCTTAGTTAAAGGGATGCATTGTCAGTTTTTAGGTGACAACTAGCCCTAATAACTACCTTGAAGTTGTAAACATTCCATAAAGGAAGTTAGACCCGTCAAAGTAACGTCTAGAAAGAGTTTCTCGAAACGGTACAATCTACTCGGATAAATCCTTTCGAATACTAACGGTTTTTGTTTCGTCAATTCTTGGGTCAATTCTGAGTCGAGCTCGAGTGAGATACAATTTTGCCACATCATATTTTAATCATTTTCTTCTTCTCCCCCTCAAAAATAGCATATCAAATGTTGTTTTTGCAAACGATTTTGATTAAAATATGCTTTTTGAGTCTTATGGGGAGTTATCATCAAAGATTTGAGATTTTAAGAACGATGTTTTGGTACAAGTACTCCCCCTCAACTTGTGGATACTCATTGAGGTGAAATACTTGTCTTTTGAGTAGAATTGTGAAAATCTGAAAAGTTTAATAAATTCTACTCAAAAGTAAGAAGCCTTCGCTCCTTATCTTAGGATTGTAGCACTGAAGCGTACCACAGGGTCCTTTCTTTACAAGGTATGGGTTGTGCACTGTTATGTGTACACAAGCCTTAATGATTCACAATTAACAAGAATGAATTAGAAATTATGAAAGGTTATACCAAAAGCTTATGTCTGAGATGGAGTCAAAGCATTGAAGTCGGTGAACTTTGCGTTTGGCCTTTGAAATGTCAGGATCGGAAACGATGGACGAACCCCGATATAACTTTCCAGCCTCCTAATCTGCTCCCTCCGGTTGAGCCTTTCTTCAATGGCATGGATGAAGTTCTTTACCATTCTTCTTGTGCTAGAATTCCACCTGGTATGCTTTCCTTCTTTCACCTTGTTCAGATCGTCCGTCAATCTCTCCACTAGACCATCACGAACTCGTTGCAAGGTGGCATCACATAACTTATGAAGCTCGTCGAACCGCATGAACCGTAGCTGATGCTTTGAGTTGAGGTAAGTAACCCCGAACTTTGGTTTTTGGAGAATCATTAGTTGAGATGCATCATGTAGTTCTTCGATCATGAGTTGTGGTTTGGTCAAGTTGAGATGATTCTGGTAGCTTTCAACACCTAACTGTAGATCTTCTACACGTTCACGGATGATCAGTTGTCTGATGTACATGAGCAAGGAAGAGATGAAGTTGTACTGAGTTGACGTTGGGAAGCCTCTCATTCTTCCTTGAACTTTCTCCAGATACATATCTTCTACGTCATCTAGATAAAGATGTGGGAAATCGGCTTCACAAAACTTGTAGAGCTGTTCGTCTTGCCTCTTAACCACTATTTCCTTCATGTAGACATAATCAAACCGTTTATCTTCCAGGATTTGCATGATTGCGACGATTCGGCCTTTGTTCTTTACATCACCGGATGTACGTTCACGTCTGTGAGTGTAGCCGAGCTTTCGTCGTTCTGACCAGTTCTGAATTCCAAACAAAGCGTCTCTGTTGTATTCCACAATAGAGTTGCTGAAAATAGGAGCGGTTTCTTCAATGTTTGGAACCTCATAACGAGCAGCTGGTACTGAAATCCTTAATGAAGACTTGTAGCGATCTTTGGAAGCTTTGATGTCGTGTTGCAGGTAGCGGAGATCATAGTTGAAGAAGAACCGATACGGAATTCTAGGCTTGTCAGCAAAGCCTTGAAGAGGTAAAGGTTTTGTCCAGTCGGTGAAGTACGGTTCGTTGTGTTTTCCATGGGCATCGAAGTTGCTTTCCGGATTAAGCCAATCAAAGGAGTCTGATAAAGCTGATGCAATGTTCTGCAAATGGTAGTCCAGCTCTATTTTGTTTCCTGATCGTGCCTTAAGAAAGTCACGAGCATCCTTGTTGATTCGCCTAAGTTCAGCTTTCGTCACCTTCTCCAGCTGAAGACCCGAAAGAATACTCTGAGCGTATTGTAGAGTGTTGCCCGGGAGTGGTTCTTCGGTTTCAAGCGGTGGATGAGCTTTAATCATTGTAGTGACCCATTCAGATTCAGGAGCCTCAGGAGCATCTAACCATGTAAAGCGTTTGGTTTGCTTCTTCTTACTCTTAGACTTGTCGGTCTGAGTTGTTGATGATTTTCCAGCTTGTGGTTCAGGAGATTCAGTTTGAATGAATTCATGTTGTGGTTCCTCCTGTTGATCATCTTGCTGAAGCATGAATGGTTCTTCTGCTGCTGTGGGTCCAGACTTGGGTGCTGAACTTTGTGGTTTGCGGGTAGAAGTCTTAGATGCTGGTGGTTGTCTGGATGATGATGGTTTGCGGCTAGACTTGGATCTTTTACTTTGTGAGTCTTTGTCCGGATCATCGTCTTTTCTTGGACGTTTGCGTGTACCAGCGGCTTCTTTACATGACTCTGTTGCCCTCAGGGATTCAAGTAATGCAGCTTCTTCATCAGTCTTTTCTACCTTTTCAGCAAGCTTGGAAGCTAACAAAGTTTCCAGTTGTTCCACGGTTAGATCCACAGGCTCAGTAGGAGGCCTGTTCGTTTGTAGATAGAAAGGAGTTGATTGAAGCGTTTTGACGATGTTTTTACGAATCCTGACGTCCAGCTCGTTTCTGATGGGTTTCAGCAGTTCAGACAACTCTGGAGTTACAGTAGATACAAGATTTTCACCCAAGTATTCTTTGGTGTATTCTTTGATCATCTCTTCGATATCTGCTGTCATGTACTTGTCAACTTGAGCTTTAGTCTGCATTAACTCCTGTACTTTATCAGAGAGCTGAGTAACTAGTGTAGTCATTTTCTTCATTTGGTCTTGAAGATCACCATCGTGTTGTTGTGGTGTTCTCCTAGTCCTTGAAGATCCCGCAATATGCTTTGCCCGTAAAAATGCTTTTGTAGTTCTCAGACTGGCTTTCTTCATTCTTGGTCTTTTTACTTTTGGTGGTGGTGGTGGTGGTGACTGGTCTGATGATGATGATGATGATTCTGCTTCTCTATCTGATTCAGAATGAGGTGGAGTACCTTGAGGGATTGGAGGTCGTTCCGGAGTCGGAGACCTATCCTTTGGCGGTGATGGCATGTCGGTGTCGAAGAATTGGTCATCTTGACCTTGATCATGAGGTTGATCATCAAGATTTTCTTCTGCCGGTTCCTCTGAGGTTTTCTTAGTCAACTCCTCTTCATCCTGACCTTTGGCTTCATCTCTGGAATTTTTGTCTCAGTTTCCTTTTGTAGTTCATCTGTAGCCTCTTCTACTCCAGCATCTTTCATAATAGTGTTACCCTCAGCATCATTTTCCAGTTGTTCTGTTGTTGTTTCAGTTGCTGTTGGAGGTATCACTGTGCTGCTAGAACCACCTTCTCTAGCTTGGAGTTCAAGTTGTTGCTGATGAGCTTGTTGCAATTAAAGGTTGAGACGAGCAGCCAATTTGAGCTTTTTCTGCTCTTCCTTTTCCAGGTATCGTGTATCAACGATGACGCTTTTCAGCTTGCCTTTGTCAGTTGAAGGTTCAGATTTAGGTCGTGCAGTTTCTTTATCATCATGCCCAGGTTCACGGATGACTATTCCTTCTCCTCTAGGTTGTTGTTGTTGCTCATGGAGTGTTTCTAAACTTAATTGTTTTGCCAGTTCGAGTTCAGGATCCTCTTGAGCAACATACCTTATTTCATAGTCTCCTCCTTCATCTGTGTCGGTTTCGGTTTCAGAGCCAAATTCTGACCCACTAGCTTCTGATGGTGGTGGTGATGGTTCAGGTGTGATGACTTTCTTCTTGATGACTTTTCATTTCGGGGCTGCAGCAGGCTTGGACTTTGGTTGTTTGGGAGTTTGAGTACTGCTGGAGCTTCCAGACTTAGCACCTCTCTTGCTGCGAGTCTCCCTTATGTATCTAGGAACTTCTTCGGTTTCAGTAATGCCTACTCTCCCAGCTTTGTAGGCTAAGTCATAGATACGGTAGTTCGAAGATGCAAGAATCTTGTCATTCAGCAGATTGTCAGGTATTCTCAGGCCAATGGTCCTTGGAGTGAATTGAATGGACTTGACGAAAGCAATCTTGTCATCTTCCACAATGCTGTGCTTTGGTTCGGTACGGTCAAACATTCTTTG
>LBNU01026689.1:62454-131109 GCA_014162995.1 Artemisia annua | reverse complement strand
TTGTATCATTTGAGCAGTTTGAATGGTTTGGCCTTGTGTGTACAATTTGTTTTCAAGTTTATTCTTTAAGGCCTTTAAATTAGAAAAATCGTTTAGGAGAGTAGCTTCTTTTCTTTGAAAATCTAATTTTAGTGTGTTTACACTATTTTGGATCTCCTGTTTTTGTTTAACAGTTAGATCGATTTGATTTTGCAAAGATTTTAATTCACCTCTTAACTTTTCTTCCTTTAAATTCCTTTCGGTAATATATGCACACATTTGCCAATTCATTTTCTGCTCACGTTCAGTTAACTCAAATTTTGCACGTTGTTGAAACATATTCACCTGATCTTTGAGAATATTAATCCTAGTGGTTAAGGTATCATCAGGAATTACAGGAGTATATTCATCATAATCACAAGTATCAATATTAACTGAAGAGTCATCACTGGGTAAAGCAGTCTCGACACTTTGTTTCAAGTATTGCTCATATGGGACAACATTGCTATTACCCATATTAGCAGAGTTTGAATCAAAAGTGTCGGTGTGATTTACTTCATTATGATTCTTTTGACGGTGCTCCACATCGTCAACAAGTGTGTCCTTAGATGCTCTACTCGGTCCATCAGACTCATTATTGTTATCCATATGTTGTGGTTTTGAGAAAATATTAGTATTTTTCAAACCAACATCATCTGAAGTGACAATACTAGTTTGATGCACCTCATCAAGTATCGGTGGAATGACACTTGTTTCATATATGTCATAAATTTTGAGTACCTCTGAAATGATGGAAGATTTTGAGGGTCCTGACTGATTTGCTGATGCGATTGCAGACGTAAGCTTAGCCATAAAGATGGTCGGAGTAGTGGGTTCATCATCATCATCAGAATCAAATGCATCACAATCTTCAGCTTGGAAGATGTTTGGATCATTCAAAGCAAGATCCTGAACAGGTTGATCATCCACATCAGCATCAAACGTGTTTCCCTCATCACCAGCAAGAAAGAGCAGCTATTCCTCATCCAATTTAACTCCATTTTCTTGAGCTTGCATCAATAGCATCTTGTCTTTGAAGTAATCGGAGTATCTGAGGACGCTTTGGTTCAATACAATTTCTAGTAATATGACCTAGCCCACCACAATTGTAGCACTTGATTTGCCTACCTAGTCCTTGATTACCAATTCCCATTCTGTTCTGAACATTTCCTCGGACATTTTGTCTACCTTGAACCACAATACGCCCATCTTCCACAACAGCAAGATTACGTGGATTAGATGAGGTTCTGAGTTGATTGTTGGTTTGAGGAAGAGTGCTTCTGATATGTTGAACAAGCATTGAGACTTGATTGGAGAGGTTATCAATTCTCTTGTCCATATAAGCATTCCCAGATTCTTGTTGATTAGTCATAACATTTGCTGATTGCCTGGGAGTTTGACCAAGAGAGGACTGATTCTGCGTTGTTTGAGTTGTGGTTGGTTGATTGACTAAGTCAGCTGTGAATTATTGAAGTCCATGAGCACTGGAGATAAGAGCAAGAGAGTCATGTGAAGGGTGAAATTTCTCTCTTAGCTGTCGATCATACAATGCATGTTTCTCATGTTGTTGGAGATAGGCATAAAGCTGTTCATAGTTGGTGTTTCTTAGTCCTTTGTTAAGCTTCACAGCCGTGACAAACCGATCCCATTCTGGAGACATGTTGTTGACAAACTTTGAGTTGAGTTGGATGTTGGGCATTGTCATTCTGATCATTCTCATGTCATTTACGAGCTTGTGAAATCTGACATAATAATCATTGATGCTTTCACTTGGGTTCATCTTAAAGTGCTCGAATTCATCGTACAATTGAGACTCACGATCTTCCTTTGTAAGTTCTGACCCAGCAAGCAATGTTTTGACATTATCCCAGACTGCCTTGGCCTCAGTGTTAAAGTTGATCAGCTTGTAGATGTCTTTAGGAAGTCCTTGTACTACAATGTTTGAAGCCTTGATGTCAGCATCATAACGTTTCTTTTCCGTTTCATTCAGATCATTGTAAGTACGTGGTCTATCAATTCCAAAGTTGACTATGCCATCTTCATTAGTGGTGATAACATCTCTAGTAGTGCCCATTTGAAACGGACCTTCATCAATTGATTTCAGAATGTTCTCCCCATTTTCTTTCCCTTGACAATACAATCGGATTCTTTGTGCCCAAGACTCATAATCAGTTCTGTCTAGCATGGGGGGTCGAGTGTCAGACCCAGCAACTTGAATATCATCAATAGATGTTACAGTAGGCATGATGAAAGAGTTTTAGACGGGATTTTACAACACAAGTGACTTAAACCGAGAAATAGATTCTTTCCCGGGATTTTACTAAAGTCAACAAGGAAACCGCTAAAATGACCAAACCGCTGAACAAAGTAACCGCTGATACAATAACCGCTGTAGCTTAACCGCTGAAGAAGTAACCGCTGGCTTAAGTAACCGCTGAACAGAGTAACCGCTTCTGACTTAACCGCTGATAAGTTAACCGCTGGAAAGAAACCGCTAAAACAGTGCCAAGTACAGCGTAATGATCGCTCCACTACTTGTACTTAACCGCTATTACTAACCGCTAAACTCCCAAACTATCCGCTGAGAAGCAAACCGCTGGAAGTTAACCGCTGAAATAGTACAAAGTACAGCGTAATGCTCGCTCCACTACTTGTACTTAACCGCTACTACTAACCGCTGCCAAGAAATTTCTAACGAGAAGCAAACCGCTGCCAAGAAACAAGCTCCAAACCAATTCGTACAAGCCCCAAACGTTAGATATAGTCCAACCAACTGATAAACTAGATGAATCTAACCTTTCTAATCCTAGAAGTACAAGAAAGATCACAAGAAACACCACGAACAAGCACTAAAATGATTGAAAACCACCCTAAACAAGTAGAAACCAAAACAAACCAAAAACCACAAGTTCTAAGATCCCTAGGATGTAACCATGGCTCTTGATACCAATTGTAGAATACCAAATAACATCACAAACACATATATTAAGGTGGTTTGGCTCGTTGGTTTTAAGAAAGAGAAGATAGAAATGTAGAGAGAGAAAGTAGAGAGAGAAAAAAGTGAAGCCTTAGAGAGAAAACCAAAAAAAAGAAAATAGATTATGAGAGAAGGCTTACCCTCTCCAAGGATGGAGAGGGGTTTATATACAATGTGTTTTGCCACTTGGGGCGTGCCACTTGCACTGCGGATCAGGTATACAGTGGGTAAAGACCCGTCCTTCTTCCGCGAACTAATCTACGTCTAAACTACTATTAACTAACTAGTATAACAAGTACGAGCTAAGCAATGCTAAATCATGTCAAGGGCGACCGAATATTTCTCTTGGGTGACCGAATCTTTCTTCAACCAAAATCGTATTCCTAACAAAACGATCCAAAATGGTTCATCTTGTTCTGTTTCAATAGCTCAAGACGCTCCATCAGCAAGTCAGTCATCAACATTATCATACTTTCAATCTCCTTCCGTACATCAAGGCACTGCAGTCGACGACTCTTTTGAAGTAAATCCATCTGCTCCACCTGGTGTTGCTCCGTTCTAAAACACATTTACTCCTGAATCTTCATCTAAGGCTTCTTCCTCAGGAGATCTTAACTCAAGCACATCAGTTTCCTACCCACAATCACATGTTCTTCACTACAATAGGAATCCTTCTCAACCGATGTCCACACGAAGTGATCTGAACACACATGCCTTGTGGTGCTTTTATAATTTTATACTATCCAAAGTCGAGCCTAAAGATTTCAAGATTGTCATATCAGACGAATGTTGGTTTAATGCGATACAAGAAGAAAGACATGAATTCTATCAACTTTAAGTATGGGAATTGGCACCATCTCCAGACTGTGCAATGATTATTGCTCTTAGATGGATCCTTAAAGTGAAATCTGATGAGCATGATGACGTTCTGAATACAAGGCAAGGGTTGCTGCTAAGGGTTATCATCAAAAGTTTTCCAGTGGTGTGGTGGAACTTCACTTTGCAAGGACAGAGTTTCAAGTGGCAGATTTCTTCACTAAGGCACTTCCTGGAGAACAGTTTCGATTTATTCTCCAGCAACTTGGTTTGGAGAGTCTCATGCCAATATCACTCAAAAGTCTTCAGGAAGAGAATGAGGAGTAATGGATTTGCTTCAAATATCCTTATATATAATATAAAACCCAGAAAAGAAAAATACAAAAATATAAAACCTATAAAAACCATAAAAATCAGAAAAACCAGAAAATACCAAAAATATAGTTTTTCTTAGGCATGTCTTCTGGCATCGATAACATTTACGGTCCTAGAAATGTCATTTAATAATGACACGGGTCTTTAAATGAAGTTCTATCAGAAGTTCAAAATGTTTTCAAAACATGCCTATATGGCTTGCAGGTATTTCAGACTGTAACCAGCTCGTAAAATAATGGTTTGCTATTACTTCAGATAGCAACCCGGTTTTCAAAAATGAGGAAAACGTGTCACCATTTTGACATCATTAAGACGATTGTTCCTAACAACGGATGAATTTCATCCGGGCATGGATTACTTTACATCTGTGCACCTCTGAAAAGTTGTACGCTTCAGTGCAACCTTTCTAGAAAAAGAAGAGAAGTCTTCTTTCATCCCAAAATCTCTCTCTTTATGATTCTTCAAGAGAGATTTTGTGGTTTACAAGGTGGCTATCGGACTTAAATTTTCACAAATACCTTGCCGCTCAACTTAATGACCACAAAAACGTTATATTAAAAACGGGTCATTAATTGAGGGGGAGCGTATTTGCTCAAAATTTCTGCACCTTTAAAAACTTTGTGCACCAGCAGCAGTGAAAGTGTGTCTCAAAATCAGTAAATGTTAAAACCTTTATCACATTTCTCTCCAAAGTTTCTTCTAAAAACATTTAAATCAATTGGGATCACAAAATCTCAAAAGATTTGAAAGTTTATGATCGGAGGAGAGAATGTGATTTAAATATGAAATCTGATTTTAAACGTGATGTTTTTGGAACTCAAAGGTATACTCTCCCGTATGTGCTAAAATTTTTGAAGTCTTTAAATTTTAATTAAAGCACATATTGAGGGGAGCAAGTGTATAAATGGTGAATAAATGATCTCAAATGTTCGCTTTCCCGTATGTGCTAAAGTTTTAAAAACTTTCAAATTGAATCAATCAAGATGCACATATTGAGGAGGAGCAAGTGGCTAAGAGTCTTTCGCGTGTTTTTAAAATTACAAGTAGAAACCGTGAATTGATTACGACTCAGATTTGACTCATGAATTGATGAAACATGAAAAGTCGTGAATCGAAAGGACTAGTCCTGGCCGGGTAATAATTTCTAGCTGGTTTAACCAGTGATGTAAGCGTGTCTCGAAGAGGACTGGTCGAAGTAGAAAGTACCGTTTTGAGAAACTCTTCTTAGATGTATACTTTGACGGGTCTAACTTCCTTTTTAAGGAATGTTAACAACTTCAAGTTAGTTATTAGGGCTAGTTATCACCTAAAAGCTGATAATGGATCCCTTTAACTAAGCAACGTAAACGTGTCCCTAGGGTATATGTCTATTAAGAGTAGATTAATTCAAAAAGTGCAACTCACCCCGACATGTGCAAATTTCTTTCAACCTCCTATGAGCACATGTTAAGGGGGAGCATTTGAAAAGTTACAAAACTCTCAAAGTGTTAACAAAATGTGTTTCTTAATCATAAACACTTTGAGAGAATTTTCAATGATTTGGTTATATGGCGATTGTGGAAAGATACCAAAAGACAGACCACTTTAATTTAATGCATGGAGTTATAAGGATGGTAAGGTTAGGTATATGTTCCCATGATCCACCAGAACCGGAGGGATCTTCCCAGGGACAAACCAATAGATAGATTAGAAGTCCTTAGGAATGATTACAAAAAAAGGAGAAAAGTGAGAAAGGGAAGAGTGCCGACTGAGATTGAGCTAGGACTGGAACAAACCCAACAAGGTCCTAGTAATGAAGTCTTGGTAAGCACTGAAGGGGTTGAAGAATTAAAAAGAAATGAAATGAGAAAGGGTGAAAAGAAATAGCCCTCCAATTATTCAACCTTAGGGCAGAAACCGGGTTCAATTCATATGCTACTGATTGTTACTAAGGTAACATCGGTATTGAAGAAAAGACGTCATGGACCCAGTGACGCACTGCACTAAACCTTCCAGCCACTCAAGTTCTCTTAAAAGAGCTTGTTTCATTCTCACGGGGAACCGGTGTAATCTATCGACTTGTCTCTTAGAGCTAGTTGATATTGAAACAGGAGACCCCTCCCTAGTCTCCGCATAAGATAACCAAATTGCACTTATCGAGTCTAGAGCCACGAGATGCATCAAAAGATCTCATAGGAACACTTGATACTTCTACACTGGTTGTTCAACATTAAGGACACCAGCTGTAATATTTTGAATCCTACACAGATCTTAGCAATCTGCCAAGAACACTTATGAGGGAATATACATATGTATTTCCCAGTGATTGAGTGGAAACTCCTGCCAGGGTCAACATCAAACAACCCTGACAGCAGGTCACTTCGGAAATCTCTTGTGGATTACGCTTAGTGTTCGTGGTGGTGTTTCAAATGGTCTACAGTCGTGGGGTGATCTCCAGCGACTCACCTAATCGTTGGTGTACTTCGGTATGTCAGTGAAAGCCCTTTCGGGGGCATCCGATTAGGAACGGCCTTGGTAAGGATTAGAGAAAGTCTTCACACTATGCTGTTGATGATCTCGAAGTCCGAACTTGTAAGTGCCGGTATGTTTATTACTAACCAAGATTTATGCAGCTCAACATACCAAACTTATCATGTTCACCAACATCACTCTAGTTCCACATGCTCATACCAACATCTAAAAGGAGCCGTCAGAACCATTCAACCATGGAGATTCACTCAACAAAGATGTATGGGCATGTTGGAAAGGCGTATTCCCATCAGAGACTAAGAGGTTGACGATTAATGCCGATTGCTGAAAAGATGCTGATTCATCATCTCATGCTTACACTTCAACATCAAATCTAAAGATATCATGATCAAGGAATGGGCTTCAACTATGCTTCCACAACTCTGATGCAGAAGATCATGATCCAGAAAAGTGTAAGCATGACAACACAAAGACAATCACAAAATCACAAGGAGACACTTCCACTCAAAGATGACTTGAAGCTAATTATTTGGATAATGAGCATAAAGCAATGTCAAAGATCATCCTACACATCAAGGAAGTCATCTTGAGTCCGATGCTGAAAGCACAAAGTTTTTATCAATGAAGAATCAACTACTGCGAGCTACACAAACATCGACAAAGATCTCAATGCAAGAATTCAAGATTTAATTTCGGGGTGACCTCCCTTAGGGGGAGATTGTTAGGAATACGATTTTTCTTAGAAAAGATTCGGTCACCCCAAATACGATTAACCATTGTTTAGCTCGTAGTATTTATAATAGTTATTAGTAAGTAGATTAGAAGTAGTTAGTATTCATGGAGTCGGGTCGGGTCTTTACCCACTGTCAGCCCGATCCACAGCCCAAGTGGCAACCAACACCATGTACATATAAAAGCCCTCTCCATCCTTGGTGTTAGGGATACGATTTTTGTATAAGAAAGATTCGGTCACCCCAAACATGATTAAGCATTGTTTAGCTCGTAGAAGTTATGTTAGTTAGTTAAACGTAGTTTAGATGTAGATTAGTTCGCGGAAGAAGGACGGGTCTTTACCCACTGTATACCTGATCCGCAGCCCAAGTGGCACGCCCAAGTGGCAAACCCCATGTACATATAAATACCCTCTCCATCCTTGGAGAGGGTAAGCCTTCTCTCATAATTCTATTTTTCCTTTTTTGGTTTTCTCTCTAAGGCTTCATCTCTTTCTCTCTCTAACTTTCTCTCTCTACATTTCTTTCTTTCTCTCTTACTAGCAACGAACCAAAACCACAAGTTTGTTCATGTTTGTGATGTTATTTAGTGTTATACAATTGGTATCAAGAGCCAAGGTTACATCCTAGGGATCATAGGACTTGTGGTGTATGGTTTGTTTTGGTTTCTACTAGTTTAGGGTGGTTTTTACTTATTTTGGAGCTTGTTTGTGGTGATTCTTGTGTTCTTTCTTGTACTTCTAGGATTAGAAAGGTTAGATTCATCTAGCTTATCAGTTGGTTGGACTATATCTAACGTTTGTGAAGTGTACGAGTTGGTTTTGGAACTTTTTCTTGCCAGCGGTTTGCTCAACGTTAAGGTGTTCTTCGCAGCGGTTAACTTGGGGTTTCAGCGGTTAGTGATAGCGGTTAGTACAAGTAGTGGAGCGAACATTACGCTGTACTTTGTACTGTTTTAGCGGTTTACTTCCAGCGGTTTTATACTCAGCGGTTAAGTTAGTAGCGGTTACTCTTCAGTGGGTACTTTACTAGCGGTTACTCTCTCCAGCGGTTACTATTTGTCAGCGGTTTAATAGTCAGCGGTTACTATTCCAGTGGTTAAGTTTCAGCGGATAAGTTTCAGCGGTTACTGTTCCAGCGGTTAAGACTTAGCTGTTAAGTTCCATTGGGTTAACTAGAGTAGCGGTTAAGTGTTAGTGGTTAAGTGTTAGAGGTTTATCTTTGTCACTACAGGTTACTATATCTATGAGTAATCTAAATATGACAAACACATCAGAGAGTGCCATTCCTGAGATCCTCAAACTGTATTATATGGTCGATGAACACAAGAAACCCAACTCAACACAAATCACAAATGATTCTAATCTATGTGACAAGGATTCAGTAAGCTAAAACTCTCATGAGACAGAGATCAGTCAGCCACCAGTATCATTCAACAATGCTAAGGACTGCTCCATAGTATGCTTTCTACAACTTCACTCACACCTTTCAGTGCTTATTAAGGGAACTGAATTCATAATGGGATATGAACGTGCTTTTGCAACACTCTTTGGTCAAGATGTTCAGAACTTCACAGACACAATGATTCTTAACTTAGATCAATTGCAACAACAACTTGACCAAGGAATACCTTCCAAAGCTGGATCCATAGCCGCTCTTAGTGTACTCAACAAACAACTCCAAATGTTCTTTGAGTCAAAACTCACTCTGCAGTATGATTATTATAGCGAGATGACTAGAAGCTGCTTTGCTAAACACACGAGAATTGAGGTTGACACGTTCAGAGATACACTTATCCAGCTCATGGATAATGTTGAAACGTTCATTGAGGAAAGAGCACAACTCAGACACTTGGATAACAAGAAAGAGGAGGGTTCCCTGGTACAATCATGTGATGGTATTGATGATTCGGGTAAAGCATTGGATGATGGGTTAAGTGTCTCGATGAGTAAAGAATCAGCAAATGTTAAGATTGACAATACCATCAGTTCAGTGACGCTTGTCACCCATGGCATGAATGCTGAATCTAGAACGGACAATGACCAAAGGTCAAGTACGGAGGTACCCTTAGTTGATCAACATAATGTGCTCTCTAATGAACGGGAGCATACTGATCAAATCAAACTCACTTATGACTCAAATTCGCTGGAAAAGACTGATAGCAATACCATGTCTAATTCAACAAATATGAGTCATAAAGGAGGAGAGTGTGATCAGGATGCTGAACGTGATAAAGTGTTAAGTTCTGTGTTGACGGATGATGTTTTTAAAGAAAAGGATATGGTTGATAAAGTAACTTTTAACGAACTCTCAAAAAGATTTTTGCAACTTGAAAAACATTGCATTTCTCTTGAAATCGCAATGCAACAAAAGGAAGAAAGTTTTCAAAATAATCAACCATGCAATAATCCGGATCTTCCTGATGTCCGTGAATATTTTATGATTAATGATTTGAAAACTCAGCTAGAAACCAAGAACTTGACTATCAAATATCTGAAAAACCGTATTACTGATTTGAGTGATATGTGTAATGATTTGAAAGCTAAACTTGTCGGCAGTAAGATTGCAACTAGAAATTTTGAGTCTAAAATGGCTGAATTACTGTTGGACAATGAGTCTTTGAAAATTAAATGTAATAACCTGAATGGTCTCTCAAAGTTAAGAGTACTAAGGATGCTATACTTACAAACTCTTGGACTTACAAAGATGATAAGTTCAAAGCATAACTTCAGGAAGTAGGCTTCACTATCACACATATTAATCATGAGCCTGGAAATTCAACAGTGAATGGTGAAAACATTATGTTTACAAAACCATCAATCTTTGGGAAACCAGTTTTTCTAAGTAAGAGTAATCAATCTGTTGCTAGACAACCGAGTGCTTTTAGGTCTAAAAGAGCAAATTTTTCAAAAACCCGGTTTGCCTCCCAAGTTGTTGTGGATCAAGTGCTATCTAAATCTGTCAACACACCAAATCTGGCAAATAAGACTGCTTCTAACTCTGTCACACCTCATCAAGGTGTTTCCCCTTCACCTACACCCAGCTCCTCTAGGATCAGTTCTAAAACAGTGTCCAAACCGAGCATAAAAAATATAAACTCTTATTAACTGTATAAGTACGGTGATCTAGTAAGGGCTAGAATAAGAGCTCAACTGCATAAGGATGGAATCTTAGGATCTCAACCTCTTTTGATGCCTCCTGATTTAGTGAAGAACTCTGCTAAGCTTCAACTGGTTAAGCCTAGGATTTATAGAAAGTCACCTTCTGTGGATAAGAAGCTTAAGAAGTCTAGTTCTTGCCTAAAGTGGATTCCAACCGGTAAAATTTTTAAACTCGTTGGTCTTAAGTGGATACCAACCATTAAGGAGTCTACAAATGACAATCCCATGGTCAGTCGGAAAACCCCCAAGGGTTTGGATACTATTGTCACTAACCCATATACATGCAATCGAGTTTGTGATAATGCAGGTTGTACTTTTTCAAGTGGAAAGTCTTCTTACCATTCCCACACAAGAAGGCACAAAACATGGAGGCCTATGATTCACAAATCTCCAATGATGGGAGATCTTACATTTCACCCTTGATGCATCTCTTTCTATGACTTCTGAGGATCTTTACTCAGGACTCGGACTTTCTCTGATACTACAGATTTACCTTCTGTGCTCATTCCTCCTATATACTTGTGTTTCTTTATCTTCAATCAACGTACTCTGATTTCTTTAATCAGGTCATTGATTGAGGGGGAGAATGGTTGTTAGATTTCCTTAGATTGCTTCTCATGATTGATTTAGTTGCCAGCATAAACTAAAGGACCTATTTTGCCAATTTGATATATTGACCAGCGGTTTGTATAGTAGAGGGACTAGTTTTGTAAAATTTTGAAAGTTTTTCTAAGTACTATGTAAGGGCATCGGTTAGATCATTGTGTGAATCACTCATTTTTCTCTAAACTTTCAAAAACATACTTTTTCTCTCTTAAAAAAAAAACCGCTGCTCCTCTCTATCATCTTTCTCTCCCATTCTCGGTGTTTGTTATCCTTTTAGGTGCGTTGTTGGTGTGTTGTACATGTTATACTTTCATTCGTTAATTATGTCTTGTGCCTACTCATCTTCCCCGCACGATTTTAGTTGTTTATTAAGCTTATTTAGGGCGTTGTGTTATTTGTTGGTTGTTAGATGCTGTAGGACTGGTTTGTATTGTTTATCTTGGTAATGTGAATGAGTATTGCTTGATTATAATGATCTTTTTGATATTGGTTTTTCACGTTGTGTAATCTGGGTTTTTTATGTTCGATGTTCTTGATAGCGGTTACTTTTGTTCTTGATAGCGTTTTGCGTATGTGTTATTCTTGTTAGCGGTTAGATTAGCAGCGGTTAGATTAGCAGCGGTTAGATTAGCAGCGGTTAGTTTAACAACGGTTAGTTTAACAGCGGTTAGTTTAACAGCGGTTAGTTTATCAGCGGTTAGTTTTACAGCGGTTAGTTTAACTGCGGTTAGCTTATCTGCGGTTAGTTTGACTAGCGGTTAGTTTGCTTAGCGGTTTGTTTGCTTAGCGGTTTGTTTGCTTAGTGGTTTGCTTGCTTAGCGGTTTGCTTGCTTAGCGGTTTATCTGTTTAGCGGTTAATATGTGTCTTGGTGTGTGCATTTGCCTTATTCTCTTCTCGTTGGGGGCTAGACTTGAATATGTGTCTATTTTGTGCATGCTCTAACCATCACATCTTTCTTTGGTCTTTTTGTATGAATTTTGGTGTATGCAGAACATTATGACTGACTCTCACATTCAAGGATCCTCAGCCACTCAATCTACTGTTCCCACTCGTACGGATGACGAGATCTTGCCATACCAAGACTGGGTTCCAATTGGGAGAAGTAACTGCTATCTTAAAGCAGTCAAGCCGCAGGATCATCCGATACTTAAGCTTGCCATAGACCTTCTGAAACAAACAACATTCTTCCCAGCATTCACCGCATCTTCAACTATTCCCTCCATCTACGTACAACAATTCTGGAACACCATTCGATATGATGGTGCCACAGGGGCTTACAACTGTCAATTAGATGTACAATGGGTAACCATCACCAAGGAGACTCTAGGGAGTGCACTTAAGATCTTGCCCACTAGAGATAACATCGTTTACACCTCACCACCTCACCATGATACACTTATCAAATTCATTAATGAGTTAGGTTACCCCTCAAAGGTCGTCACCCTGTCTTCTATCTCCACATATGACCTATATCAACCCTGGAGGGCTATCATTTCACTCATCAACATGTGTCTTACGGGTAAAACATCGGGATACGAAAGACTCAGAGCTCCAGCCCTACATATACTTTGGGGAATGGTTAACAAGAAGGACATCGATTTTGTAGAAAGGATCTGGGAAGAGTTCACTCACTCTATTCACTCTTTTCTGGAAGATAAGACAAAATTGGCTGCAAACAGAGACAGCAAAAAGAAGTCATCTAGACTACTCATTCCTAGCATCAGATTCACTAAGACTATCATATCATCCCTACAACGTACCCTACGATTTCCAACCAGAACAGGTTCACCACATCACCAGTCAGAAGATGAGAACTCCATTGGTTTCCTAAAATATGCTGCTAGGGGCACTTCCAACATTATCTTTGGCATGGCTATTCCTGAGCCACTGCTCACCAAACAAATCCTTGAAGCTCCTTACTACAACAAGTATGTGGAACTAATGCAAGAAAGTCAAACTCCATCTATTAGTGAAGATACATCACTCACTCAGTCAGATAAATCAAGATCAAAGAAGCGTAAGATCCAATCTGAGTCTTCTAAACAAGTCGGTAAGAGCAGTGATAAGGGCTCTAAGAAATCCAGAACCAAGGAAGCATTAAGAGATGTCAGCCCTGAACTTGAAGACACTCAAAATGTGGAAGATATAATGGTTCAACATGCTATCAAGAAGAGTCTGGCTGATGTAGGAAAGCCACCAAGCCCTCCAGTTGGGGGTGTTGTTATTATGGAACCCGAAGCTGGGAAACTGCCATAGGTACCAAATGTTGAGGGCAGAGGCAAGGAGGTTATTGTTGAGGAACAGGCAGCTCACACCCTGTTAAAGTTTTCATCACCAGTATCAAAATCTGCAGCTTCCCAATACATTCTCAAGAGAAGGTCTCCCGAACCATCAGCTGAAAAGACCATCTCTAAATCCCTAAGTCTCGATCTGGCAGGAGAATCAAGTGAAACGGACTCAGAAACTCATCAATCACCGAAACTAGAAAGCTCTACAGCACAAGCTGAAGAAGAATCAAGTGTTAACCCTCTTCAAGAATTAGAAAAGGCAACTGTACCACCTTTGGAGACATTTCACTCTGATTTCATCTCTAATGTATATCCTGAAGTACAAGGTACTCTCAAGATGAAATCGGATGAGCAAAAGTTGCCGAGGAACCAGATGACTCTTCGTGTACCCTGGCATCACTCAGAAACTTTGAAACTTACGGTGATCAGTTCCTTGTTGACAAACCATCTGAATCAGATGCCGACAAATCAGGAGAAGAGCATGAAGGAGCAACTTCCATGGTCGATGTCCCAGTCCATCAAGACACATCAACCACCCCTGCCACTTCAGTGCCATTTATGACTCCTACTATGACTACCATAGCTACAGACCTCACACCTCCAATCACCACACAAGCCACTACTACCACTACCACTGAAACACCTAAACCAGCACCCACAATCGAAAGTCTTGCCACTCATGTTGATGGCCTTCGACAAATCATGGCAGACATCGTTGAGGATTATGAGGCCATGTATGAGAAGTGGTCAGAGCACGAGAAGGTGATTAGAAGTGTGAAGGATCTCAAGCTTCAACAAACTCTCAAGAATTACGGGGACAGACTGCACAAGCTTGAACAACTCAACATCAACAGTCTCGTCTCTGAAGCCATTGAAGATCAGGTTCAGGAAGCTGTTAGCTATGCCATGGAAGCTCCACTCAGATCAAGGTTCAATGATCTCTCTATCTCCGACATGAAGCTGCTACTACAAGAACATATGTTCCAAAACCAACAATACAAGGGGCATGAAGCACACCAGAAGCTGCATGAAGCTCTTGAAGCTTCAATCCTTCAAGATAATGCTGAACAACATCATCGTGAGATGGAAAGAGAAAGAAGAGGAAAAGAAAACAACAAGGGCATCATCAACATCCTCCTTCATTTCTACCACCGCCTCCACCTCCTGGATCATCTGGACCTTCAGGTCATTCGGGACAGTCTGGAGGTTTTGAAACCCTGTCTATGCCACCACCACCACCATCATCATCAAGGAAGCCACCCTACAAACGTTCTGATAAATCATCTTCATCCAAGCAAGCTCCTCTCTCGACATATGCAGCATGGACCACTATCGACACAGGAAGAGCCAGTATGCCCTCACCAGCTCACAAGGAACAAGCTATTAATGAAGAATCGGTGGTGTCACACGCTGCAGGATATTCANCTCCTTCATTTCTACCACCGCCTCGACCTCCTGGATCATCTGGACCTTCAGGTCATTCGGGACAGTCTGGAGGTTTTGAAACCATGTCTATGCCACCACCACCACCATCATCATCAAGGAAGCCACCCTACAAACGTTCTGATAAATCATCTTCATCCAAGCAAGCTCCTCTCTCGACATATGCAGCATGGACCACTATCGACACAGGAAGAGCCAGTATGCCCTCACCAGCTCACAAGGAACAAGCTATTAATGAAGAATCGGTGGTGTCACACGCTGCAGGATATTCAGACGATGAAGAAGATGATGCTTCCACATCCCACATATCTCAAAAGGATGTGTGTGGGAATCTATTACCAGAACTGATGATGCTCCACCAGTCAAATTGTCAAAAGAAGAGTTGCAAGCATGCATCAGGCGAAAGACCACTAAGCTGCCAACAACTGAGCCTACCTGGTCAATATCATCATCAGATCAGCCAGTCTCCGACAACAACTGGGTCAACGCAATTGCCAGCAGTTTTGTTCCTCCATCTGATAACTCTTTGCTCTCACAAACTAGAGACATGGGGTCATTTATTGCATGGTTCTGCAAGGAGCGAGGAATAAGTAATATGACTCAGAAAGATCTGGAAGGCCCAGCATACAACATTGTCAAGGTGTTTCATCCTGATGTGACTCATCTCCAGTTTCAAATGGAAGAATGCCACAAGCTCTTCAACGATATTGTCGATGAAGAAGTCATTCAACACGGCTACAGTAAACCACTACCATTGGGTGGAGCTCCAGGCCAAGTTACTATTCAGGCAGATTTCTTCTTCAACAAAGATCTCGAGTATCTTCAGTTTGGGAATAAGCAACGCAAGTATGCTTTGTCCATCACCAAGATGAAGGCGGCTCGCTACAATGACATTGGCTTGGAACAGATGGTACCAGATGCTATGTGGATTAATGAAGAATGTGAGTATGATCTTCCGGCAGCTTTGGGCATATCACATTGGTGGTTCAAAAAGCAGGAATTTTATGTGGAAAGGTTCAAAGCCAAGGGTGACAAGAAGTTTGTTCGTTCGCCTCTTCAAATCATCAGTGTTGTAAGTGTCAAGATTCATTCTATCTATGGATACGACTACCTGAAGTCCATTGNGCGGCTCGCTACAATGACATTGGCTTGGAACAGATGGTACCGGATGCTATGTGGATTAATGAAGAATGTGAGTATGATCTTCCGGCAGCTTTGGGCATATCACATTGGTGGTTCAAAAAGCAGGAATTTTATGTGGAAAGGTTCAAAGCCAAGGGTGACAAGAAGTTTGTTCGTTCGCCTCTTCAAATCATCAGTGTTGTAAGTGTCAAGATTCATTCTATCTATGGATACGACTACCTGAAGTCCATTGTTCTTAAACGTGCGGATCTGAGGGACTACGAGATCAGTGAAGGTGACTTCAAACATCTCCGGGCTAATGACTTCGAAGATCTGTATCTACTGTACATTCAAGGAAAACTACATCATCTACCACCGAATGATAAGAAGACACTTGTGTTTTCTGTTCTGCACTGGATAAGGGGTCTTGTCATAAGGAAGCGTGTTGAAGACCTACAACTGGGTATCGAAAGCTACTAGACACAACTGAATCTCACCAAGCCTAAGTGGGAGATTGGTAGCTTGGAACCAGTAGCAGACTTCACGGTGATTAATTCTCCAAGTGTTGTGGTCTACAGAGATAAGTACAACGTTCCAGTGATGATGCGGAGTAATGAACTGCACAAGTTCAGTGACGGGACGTTGCAGATGGTCGATGAAGCACTAGACTTATGTGTGAAAGAATATCAAGTCTACTCTACCAGGCCCGGAAAATACACCAGCCAATGGACTGATCATGACTTGAAGATGAACCTTGATTTCCTTAAGGCCATTCGTCACCGCATGAAGATGAGAAGAATCTACCGCAGTCTAGAGTGCTATGTGGGAGGCAGAGTTCGTGAGGGCGACTACATGCTTCTCCAAAGAACTGAATGATTCAACAAGCTGGACTTTTGCTATCACCTTGCTCTATTTTATTTGGGTGATGTAATATGACAATATCCAAACTCCTAATATTTTTGGAATATATTATTATTATAAGTTTTTATGTATTTCCCTGTGTGCGGATTATCCGAAAAGTTGTACGCTTCAGTGCAACCTTTCTAGTAAAAGAAGAGAAGTCTTCTTTTCCCAAAATCTCTTTCTTCTAAAATTCTTCAAAAGAGATTTTGTGGTGTACAAGGTGGCCATCGGTCTTAAATTTTCTCGTATACGTTACCGCTCACATTAATGGCTATTAAACGTTAAAATGGAAAAATGGGTCATTAATTGAGGGGGAGCGTATGTGCTCAAAATTTCTGCACCTTTAAAAACTTTGTGCACCAGCCACAGTGAAACTCAAAAAGTGTCTCAAAATCAGTAAACGTTTAAACCATATCACATGTCTCTCCAAAGCTTTTTAGAAAATCATTTAAATCAATTGGGATCACAAAATCTCAAAAGATTTAAAATTTTATGATCGGGGGAGAGAATGTGATTTAAATATGAAAACTGATTTAAAAGTGATATTTTTGGATCTTAAAAGTATGTTTTTGGACTTACGAGAATGCTCCCTTATGTGCTAAAATGTTAAAGATTTTGGGTTTTTAATCAAAGCACATATTAAGGGGGAGCAAGTGATTTAATGTGATGTTTTTGGACGTGAAAAGATGTTTTTGGACTAAAAAGATCGCTCCCGTATGTGCTACAATTTTAAAGATTTTGGACTTCGAACTAAGCACATATCGAGGGGGAGCAAGTGTTGAAAAATGATGAATTAATGATCTCAAATGAAAGCTCACCCGTATGTGCCAAAGTTTTAAAATTGATTCAATCAATGTGCACATATTGAGGGGGAGCAAGTGGTTAAGAGTCTTTCGCGGGTTTTTTTTTCAAAATCAAGAAGAAACCGTGAATCACTTATGACTCAGAATTTGACTCATGAATTGACGAAACATGAAAAATCGTGAATCGAAAAGACTAGTCCTGGCCGGGTAATAATTTCAAGCTGGTCTAACCAGTGATGTAAACGTGTCTCGAAGAGGACTAGTCAAAGTAGAAAGTACCGTTTCGAGAAACTCTTCTTAGATGTATACTTTGACGGGTCTAACTTCCTTTTTTAAGGAATGTTAACAACTTCAAGTTAGTTATTAGGGCTAGTTATCACCTAAAAGCTGATAATAGATCCCTTTAACTAAGCAACGTAAACGTGTCCCTCGGGTATATGTCTATTAAGAGCCGATCAATTCAAATAAGCGCAACTCACCCCGACATGTGCAAATTTCTTTCTTCCTATGAGCACATGTTAAGAGGGGAGCATTTGAAAAATGATAAAACTCTCAAAGTGTCAACAAAATGTGTTTCTTATTCATAAACACTTTGAGAGAATTTTCAATGAATTTGGTTATGTGATGATTGTGAAAAGATACCAAAAGACNNNGTATAAAGACACGAAATGCGACGAGGACACGTAGACTGGAACAGAAAAATAACTGCACCAAGCCTGTTAAGTGTGGAGATTTCGCCGATTTAAGCTAATTGGAAACAGTAGAATCAAGTAACTTCACGGTGAAGTTCTATATTTCAGCCATAAGTAGTTATTTGGATCATACCTAGAAGAAAGTACATCATAAAAGAAAGACGTCCATTTCCAATGAAGTAACGTGATCGATTCTAACCAAGAGACTGCACACATGGTTTTTCAGGTGACGCACACATGTAAGGCACGGAGGAGGTGGTCACTAGAAGGTTGAGATACGCACTTATGACTTGTTATAAAATGTCTGTTGAATAAGAATATATCGAGAGTCTACTCTACCAAAGTCCGTGTTCAAACCCTGGTTCTCTAAGTAGCCCGTGGAAAAGGTGTCACTGAATCACCAAAATCTGTAACAGCACACTCGAAATGAAATATTTATCAAGATTAGAAAGAGGGAACGATTATATGAATACCGAGATTAGAGGCCTTTCAGTGGTCGTTCAACACTCCTAAGATCTTTGGTCCATGTAAGAAATCAGATAAGAAAACGAGACAAATCTACCAAAAGGCGAGTCCACTGTATGAGTTAGCTGAATAAGTGGAAGGGATTTATCAGAGTCAATAATCGACCGAAAATAAGCGACTTATACTGGAATATCCTCCAAAAGGAACTTTCGAATTTTAAACAACAGTTTCTAACTAAGACATGGACTTGTAATTGCTTATCAACCAACATTTATTTAAAGCCGTCCGGTTTACATTGCCCACTCCTTCTCTAATTTATTTGGGTGATGTAGATATGAAATATCCAAGACTCTAATACTTTTGGAATATTTTATTATTCATATATTTTTATGTATTTCCTGTGCGCGATATCCGAAAAGTTGTACGCTTCAGTGCAACCTTCCTATAATAAGAAGAAAGCTTCTTTTCCAAAATCTCTTTCTTCTAAAAATTCTTCAAAAGAGATTTTGTGGTGTACAAGGTGGCCATCGGGTCTTAAATTTCATCGATACGTTCCGTGATCCTCCATGGTCCCTTCCTTTGCTTAAATTCCTGAGAATAAACAATGCTAAAGGTCAACAAAATGTATGAGTGATATTCATAGGGTTTGAATGTTACAATCAGTAGAGAAACACAAGATGGACTATATAAATACGTATTATATGGAAAATATAAGAGTCACAATTGCGACTTATATAATGCAAGAGGTTGGAAAGAATATTTCGCCGACAAAATTTCTTAAAATTCTTGCCATACTATTATATAAATATTTTGGCGCACCATACACAGTGAACACTCGAAAGAATTCAACAAAATCAAGTAAAAGCGCCAATTTTAAAAATATATCAATATGTGCTCTCCAAGAAGCATTTATAGAAAATCATGTCTACATAAAGTATGGGATCAAAAAATCGGCAATAGATTTAAATTTTTTATGATATCCAGGGGGCATATGCAATTCAGAGATATAGGGATTTGTCAAGTATCAGGATGAAAACTGAATTTTAAAAGGATTGAGATTCCATTTCCTAACAAACTTAAGAAGACCTTTACAACGCGGATCTCGTCATTCTAACATAAATAAAATTTTCTACAAATCTTATCAACACATTATTGAATTTCACCTACATGAATTATAAGGATCATGGTATTTTTTCAGCATAAAAATGGGATGACTATAAAAGATTGGGTTCTGGTAAGGGATTAAGGCTACATAACCTATACGCAATACAGTCAAGTATAGCAATACAGATGATTTTTTTGAATTTAGGAATTCCAATATCTATGTAATCATGTTAAGAAAAGATATACTTCTTAATATAAGTATTAAATTTAGATATAAAATAATAAAACTAGATAAAACGTATTACATGAAATATTTCTAAAAATTAGCATGTATAATCACTCATTTTAATGTAAAGATCTTTCCGGCAGTTATTAAATATACATTGTAAAGGTAGTAAATTCTACAAAATCAGTTCAGATATGATACAATCAGTTGAATTAAACTCCTCTAAAAAGATGTTTATAAAAAATTTTATGAAAACTAAGCCCTAAATAGGGGCTATATAACTTCATTTAGATAGTGAAGTTAGATGAATCAAGGAAGATATCGTAAATGTCTCAACAATGAAAGGAAGCATAGACGCCATTCTAACAACACTAACTTTCAAACTAGCTACTTAGGCAGTTGTTTAGTTATGATAGTCTACAAGTCTGGTTTCTTATTCACGGAATAACATATTTTCAGTTTAAGTATATTTATTAACAATGAATCAAGGTGTTACAAAACTTCGTGTTGTCTTATAAGATTGACTCTAACGTTTTAAACAAAGTAACTAATAAAGATCTCACTTAACCTAAGCATACGTAAACGTTATCCATCGGGTATGCTTGATGAGTTACTATTAGGAGTCCGATGACTAACGATTCTAGAAAATTTCCTATGCATTATCACGCGTCAAGCTTGTAGACGGATGAGTCACGATTTGTATTATAAAGAAACGAATAGTATCGTTATAGTATTGTGCATTTCTAAAATTCAATGTCTTATATTCCTTGGAACAATTATGATTTACAGATATTATCTTTACATCCTAATCTCACACTATGATCGTAATTTAGGTAGAATCATAACTTTTTCAGTGAAGGAAGTATACATCTCGCTGTCAATCAAGGTAGTTCATAAAATCATGGATCTATAACTATATATAATCATAACATTAGTTGTTGTACACTTTCATCAGCAATTTTTCTTGGTAATTTTGCAACTATTGTTGTCTTTGATAAAATCCTAATAAATAGAACAGAAGTCTAACTTTTACACCTTTATATTTTAGGAATTCACATTGAGAGAAGAACTATCAAAATTAATATAAGACTGATAGCGAATGGCATTGTCGTGTTTCAGGGTATAGTTCCCAATTGGATCGCACCAGAACCGGAGGATTCTCCCAGGACAATCTCAATAGATAATTAGATCCGTTAGGAATGATTGAAAATAAGGAGAAAGGTGAGAAAGGGAAGAGTGCCGACTTGATGATTGAGCTAGGACTGGAACAAACCCAACAAGGTTTAGTAAGTGAAGTCTCTGTATGCACTGAGGGGTCGAAGAATAAAAAAAAGAAATGAAGTGAGAAAGGGTGAAAAGAAAGTAGCCTCCAATTATTCAACCTTAGGGCAACCCGGGTTCGAATTCATATGCACTGTAAGGTTTAGACGCCTGCCTAAATGTTCGACCCACTCAAGTTCTATTAAAAGAGCTTGTTTCATTCTCACAGGGGAACCGGGTAGACTAGATCGACTTGTCTCTTAGAGCGAGTGAGGAGTTGAAACAGAGACCCTCACCTACGTCTCCGCATAGGATAACCAATGTGCACTTAGCTGAGTGCTAGAGCCAAGAGATGCTCAAAGATCTCATAGTACACTTGATAATATACACTGTGTTGCACATTTGAATTTTGACATCCTAAGTTATAATTTATTTCGAGTCCTACGCAGATCTTAGCAAATTCTGCCAAGAAATATGAGGAATGTACCATAAGATTCCCAATGATTGAAAAGGGTGGTAACTCTCCAGGGTCAACATCAACAGCCTGACAGCAGGTCACTTCGGTAATCACTTATGGGTTATGCTTAGTGTGTACGGTGGTGTTCCAAAAGGTCTACAGTCGTGGGGTGATCTCCAGCGACTCACCTAATCGTTGGTGTACTTCGGTATGTCAGTGTAAGCCTTTTCGGGGGCATCCGATTAGGAACGGCCTTGGTAAGGATTAGAGAAAGTCTTCACACTATGCTGTTGACAATCTCGAAGTCCGAACTTGTAAGTGCCGGTATGTTTATTACTAACAAGGTTTTATGCAGCTCAACATACCAAACTTACCATGTTCACCACCATCACTCTAGTTCCACATGCTCATACCAACATCTACAAGGAGACGTCAGAACTGTTCAACCGGGAAGATCTACTCAACAAAGATGTATGGGCATGTTGGAAAGGCGTAATCACTCCAAAGACAAAGAAGTTGACGATTGATGCCGATTGCTGAAAAGATGCAGATTCATCATCTCATGCTTACACTTCAACATCATAACTCAAGATATCATGATCAAAGAATGGGCTTAGACTATGCTTCCACAACTCTGATGCAGAAGATCATGACCAAGAAAAGTGTAAGCATGACTTCACAAAGACAATCACAACATCACGAAGAGACACATACACTCAAAGATGACTTGAAGCTAAATATATGGATGAAGAGCGAAGAGCAAAGTCAAAAGATCATCATATACATCAAGGAAGTCATCTTGATTCGTACATCAATGAAGAATCAACAACTACGAGCTACAAAAGAATCTTCAAAGATCTCAATGCAAGAATTCAAGAATCAAGATCTAAAGGGGTGACCTCCCTTAGGGGGAGATTGTTAGGAATACGATTTTTGTATAAGAAAGATTCGGTCATCCCAGACATGATTAAGCATTGTTTAGCTCGTAGAAGTTATGTTAGTTAGTTAAACGTAGTTTAGATGTAGATTAGTTCGCGGAAGAAGGACGGGTCTTTACCCACTGTATACCTGATCCGCAGCCCAAGTGGCACGCCCAAGTGGCACGCCCAAGTGGCACACCCCATGTACATATAAATACCCTCTCCATCCTTGGAGAGGGTAAGCCTTCTCTCATAATTCTATTTTTTTTTTTTTTGGTTTTCTCTCTAAGGCTTCATCTCTTTCTCTCTCTAACTTTCTCTCTCTACATTTCTTTCTTTCTCTCTTACTAGCAACGAACCAAAACCACAAGTTTGTTCGTGTTTGTGATGTTATTTAGTGTTCTACACTTGGAGAGGGTGGAACCTCTCATAATCTTATTCTCTTTTTTTTGGTTTTCTCTCAAGGTTCCCAACTTTCTCTCTCTACTTTCTCTCTCTAAGTTTTCTTATTTATTTCTTTCTTCTTTATTCGATCCATACCAAGTATACCACACGTGTTTGATGTTATGTGATATCCTACATTCTCCTCATCTCCATCACATGGGAAATTCATTTGAAATTTGTATTCAAGCTAAAGGCTCCCCATCTCCATCACCTCTTACACATTCCAACAACTATATTTTTAAATTTCACACACACTCCCTCACAACCCTCTCCTTACTTACACACTCCAACTCATACACCTTCTCATCCAAATCTTATATTCCCTTACACATTGATGCGCGTGATGTGTCGTTGCGGTTTAGCAGTGTTAATGCCTACTCAAGTTTTACATTTATATTTACTTATCAATAACACACACACTTAACGAGCAGTGTACCCAGTCAGTTTGTATATAATGGTAAGCAGAGTGTCGATCATTAAGAGTGGAATGTATTATCTAGTTATCCTAATCAGTATTTTAATATCTAAGTTAGTTTTACAGTCTAATCTAACAAAAGGGGGTTTCAGCATGAGAGACTGGCACAGTTTGGTTATTAATTAAATAGTAAATACTAATGAGTACAAATCAGCGAATAGCATACACTTACACAGATAAATAATAGAGAAAATAAGAAGACATGTCCTGATAATTAAGCAGCTTGTCACTTGTTTTATTGCTAGTTTTATATGAAGTATATATGGTTAAACCTTTCTCGTTGGTTTCATTATATCGGCGAGTAAACCCTTAATGATTACTTATGACTATCCTATTTATCCAAAGACATCGGATTAAATAGGCGAGAAAAGAGTATGGCAGCCCAAGCAGTGCTCAGCTAGACACAGAGGTTATCAATGCACTAATGTAAATTCACCAAAGACATCAAACATATAAACTTTAATTGATGGGAAAGCAATTTTAAGGCGGGCATTTGATTTTGCGTACTCACAAACTACCGGCCATCTATCCTTACTATTACAATAAAACAAAACTACTTAATGAATTGAATACATGCAGGACCTTCTTACAGCTCTAATATCTTCGTTTGGGGCGTGTCTTGTGTTGCTTGTTTGTCTGAATTTGACTCCTTAGGGTTATGGTGCACACAAAATTCGTCTCGATCTTGGGGTATTTATAGTTTCTGTCTGAGGGTTCGATGCGGCGCATGTAATGAGTAGATGCGGCGCATTGACTTAACTTCACGTGGGGTCCAAGCTTATTATATTCTGGAATATTATTCGTACACCGCCTTTAGATGCGGCGTAACTTGAATCTTTATGCGGCGCATGTCCTTCAGTTGTCTTAGATCGTTTCTGGTGAAGTCTTGATAGTGATACGCTGTATGTCAATTGTTTAATGCGGCGTATCTGGAGTAAAACGAGCTTGATCTTCTTCATTGACCAAAGTTTCATATGCGGTGCATAGTATAATTCCATGCGGCGCATTCGTCAAAGTCAGGCAATGGTCTTCGAATTCATCTAAGTATGATATTGCGGCGTATCTGTTGAGTGAGATACGGCGCATCTTCTGGGTTTCAGTAGACTTTTGACATCTTGCTCATTTTGCTCCATAATTAATCCAAAATCGCCAAGTTTCACCTTTTACCTGTTTTTACCTGAGAATCACTAGAGTAAACATTAAAGCACCGATTCTCATACATAATAAAGTAAAACAAGTTAAATAAATAGGATAAATGATGATAATAAAATGTACTTATTTGAGTTCATCAAATATCCCCCCACTTGAACTTTACTTGTCCCCAAGTAAACCTTAGATTTAATCTTATAAAAATGTATCCTAAAAGGTATTAGGATTTGTTTTTAGGGTTATTTACACATATAGGTAATGAACTTTGAAAAATTTCCTATCTTAGGTAATTGACTCTCGAAAATACTAAGTTAGACAACCAAACTTTGTGCAACCTGCAAAGTTAGGTAATATGACCTTTGACTACGTTTGACTGATACCAAAGAGGAGTTTTAGTATTTTCACTATATTTTTCCATGAAAAATATAAGAGTTAGGAGGGTATTTTTGTCTTTTCGTTATATTATATTAAACAAAACCAGATGGGCCACCACCACCACTCCAGCCACCACCACCACCGCTCCGGCCACCACCACCGTTTTTCTTGTAAAACTGTGATTGGTTTTTACAAACCCAGATTCCGGCAAACTTTTTCCGGCCAACACCATATTCCGGCAGTGTGTTACTCAACAAAGTAATATTTAAGCATCCGTGATAAACTTGATTTGGCATTTAGCTGAAGATAAAATATGATGCTGAATTATTGTCATATATAAATAGAACTATCAATCTTTTTCCATTCCTCTTACTGATTTCAAGTAAACAACCAATAAGTTTGATTCTTAAAAAGTCAAATTTGGACTTGCATAACTAAGGCCTGTTTACATGTGCGTTTAAACTAATAGCGTGAGTAGTAATCACAATAGTAATTTTCTAAATGAACATCCATAGCATTTTGAGTGTTTGGGTAATTCTAATTCTATTATTATATTGGAAGAAAGCAAACAATTCTGGGATAACAATAATCTTACTAGGAATACTTACAAATCTATAGCTTTAAACAACTATACTCTAATTGTGGCAGTGATTCTTCGAGTCACAATAGTAACTTTCTAAATGCACATCCAAACACCCCCATTCATAGCCTATCACTAGCTTTAAGCAATCGAAACTATAATTAAAATGGAGTCACCATTGTAACTTTCTAAAGCCACATTCAAACTCCACAAATTCTTAATGCATGCCGGCATAGACCATCAATTATCACTTTCACACGGATTAGTGGTGTACGGGGTGTGGTGGTCACGGTGGTGTGTTGTTTTGGTAGTCGTGGTCAGCGGTGACAGCTCCCCATTCGAGAGTAAATTAACAAGATGAAGTTTTTGTTGATGTGAGGGGAGAAGAAATAAGAAAAAGGACAAAAAATATAAATAAAAAAGATGAAGTTTGGTACAATGGTACAATGGTTACCAGTTACCAATTGCGACACCTGGCATAATTACCTAACGTTGAACAAAGTATAAAGTTTTGTTACCTAACTTAGTATTTTCGAGAGTCAATTACCTAACACAGGAAATTTTTCAAAGTTCATTACCTATATTTGTAAATAACCCTTGTTTTTAATAATTAAGCACGTATTCGTTTCATCATAATCACACAACCAACCACTTAACTAAGTAGAAACAAAATAATTTTTCAATATAAAACAATTCTAAATCGTTTAGGTACTAGTTGTGACGAATATTCTATCATAAGCTTGACAAGTATACGCATCTTCCCCACTAAAGCCAAGGAGTAACAAGTCTAAAGTGGTAAAAAGGGTTTTTGAGGCTTAAGGGTTGATCATCCTTTTTAATCTCTATCGATCTCATATTCCAGAAAAGGCGACAAAATTACGAATACACGATCGAATCCACGACCACGATACTCGCAATTGCTCAATTCCTTAACTCGAATAGGCTAAAAATAGGACCAAGTAATCTTCACCAATAATATTATATCAAAAAGGGCGACAAAATCATAAATACATAATCGAATCCACGACTACGATACTTAAGATTTCTCAAATCCCTAATCTCAAATAAATCAAAGGTTTGGATGAAGAATGATATAGGGTATGGATAATATTTGGGATATAAATTGGTGTAAAATAAAAAATAAACAAAACAAATAGATTAAAATCCTAAGTGTGGTTAATTACTTTCTCAACCACCCCATAAATAAGACTCATATCATTGAATAACTCACGCTTTTGACTCATGTAACTCACGCTTTAGGTAGACACGAATTATACTCAATAAAATCTTAAACAAAGAATAACCTTAGTTGGCGTTCCCGTAACGGCCAACTCCCTTTCAATCCATAAATATAATATACAACAACAAATAGTGGTGATATCTCCACTTTACAAAACTTTACATAAGTTGGTTAAAACAAACTTCCAACTTCTTCTCTTTCTTTTTATTTTTTTTTTATTTTTTTTAACTGTGTAAAATTTCACAACTTTTTCTATCACGATTTTTCCGGATAATTTTCCATACTTTTCATATCTTTCAGAAATAACTGTAATAGTGAAAGTAGTAAACACACGAAAATAAACTAAAAATATACAATATGTACTTTCACTCCAATTGCACTGTGCAATTTCCCGACCTAACCAAAGATAATGAATTACACACGCGAACACATGTAATGTAAGGAAGCACACTTTGCCTAAAGTAACTAACCACGGATTTCAATCTACAGGGTAGGCTAAGAAGTAATGGTTTAACGAAACATTTTAACAAAGGTGTAAGAAACGAAAGGAATGGCTCTGAGGGTTTTTCTAGGGGTATCTTACTCTAAAAATGAGAGTAAACAAAAGGGTTTATACGAGGGTTAACTAACCAGTGTAGTTAGTTAATATCACATAACATATATAGGCTTTTTGGGTGTAATCCTAGAATTTTACCAAGTTAGACAAGTCACTCCAATTATATCGATAATACTCATTATGGTGGTCTCGAATAGTATACAAGCCAAGTTCTAAAGTTTACAAGTCACCAGCACACTAAAGTTTTTGATTTTTAGGCAAAAGGTAATGTTATGTGTGCGGCTATGTAATTTAGACTTAAACAAAAACATGCTAAAAATTTTTAAATTTTGATATATTAAGTGCATTTTAAGCATATTTTGAAAAAGTTTGGACAAGTAAGTGTTCTAATTCTCCATCACCCCACTTAAGTTAAACAACGTCCTCGTTGTTTGTTTTAAAGGTTAAAAACTGGAAAATAAAAGAATTAGAACAGAAAAACTTCCCTGATATTTGCTCGGAATGATCCTCCGTTATGCGTTTATGAGCAAAGATCAACTTTCTTGTGGATTAGAACGTTTAAGCTTCATGAATGATGTTTCCACAAAAAGTGCAGGAATCTATAGTACCACCTAGACTTTAACACACCTGAGTTAAGAAGGTTCAAACTTGCATAATACATTAGTAGTTAGTAAAAATAAAACCTAAAAAATTAAAACTGTTAATCATCAGGTTCGTCGATACGCCGCATCCTATGGAAGAAGATGCGTTGTATCGAGCCTGGAATTAATACGAATCAGAATAAAAGATACATCGCATCCTTAAACAGGGATGCGCCGCATTAAAAAAACTGACAGAATGTTTTAAAGTCGAAAAATAAAAATGCATAAAAATAAAATAAGATATGACCAATGCAGATGATACGCCGCATTCCATAATGGAGATGCGCCGCATCTTCTGTAGGTCTGACACTCGACTCAGAACAGAAAAATAGATAAAAAGTTCTGGGTTGTCTCCCGGTCAACACTTGTCTTTATTCCAGAGTCTTCAAGTTAGACTCACGTTCAACTCCTTAGNCCGCATCCTATGGAAGAAGATGCGTTGTATCGAGCCTGGAATTAATACGAATCAGAATAAAAGATGTGTCGCATCCTTAAACAGGGATGCGCCGCATTAAAAAAACTGACAGAATGTTTTAAAGTCGAAAAATAAAGATGCATAAAAATAAAATAAGATATGACCAGTGCAGATGATACGCCGCATTCCATAATGGAGATGCGCCGCATCTTCTGTAGGTCTGACACTCGACTCAGAACAGAAAAATAGATAAAAAGTTCTGGGTTGTCTCCCGGTCAACACTTGTCTTTATTCCAGAGTCTTCAAGTTAGACTCACGTTCAACTCCTTAGTAGCGATCATTAAATTAGTCAGAAGCGTCGCGCTCCCTCATTATCAGTCCAGTCGTGTCGACCACATCTTGCCCGTCCTTGATCTCCACTCCATGTCTTTTCATTATCTGTATAAACAAATTCTAACCCTTTCGGGTAGAGAGGATAAAGTGATAAATGGGAGATTTTTATTATCATATAAGCACAAATATTCAAGATGTGACGGTAGCTCAACAAACAAGAGTTTCTTGGTTTTATCAACAATTTCCCTACGTTTATCAATACTTTTAGAGTCACACAATTCGTTGCTAGAATTGTTAATTTCATTACGCTTAGACTTAGTGAACGCGTTAATCTCAGTAGGTTTCTCATGATTGGGATTAGTTAAATTATCTTTGATCAATGTGCCTTCCGTTACTCTATCTTCTAGCATATAGACGCCTATAATTATGCTTCTAACCGGATTTTCACATTTATAGACTAGTTTGTTATTCCCTACCTTTAATGATATTTTTCTTTTAAATACATTAATCTTAGCATGGACAGTAGACAAGAAAGGTCTTCCAAGGATCAAAGGAATCTTAACATCCTCGGGCATATCTAGTATTATAAAGTCTACGGGGAACATAAACTTCTCGATCCTAACTAGCACATTTTCAACAATCCCCTCAGGCCGTTTTACCGTTTTATCAGCCAATTCAATAAGCAGCTTAGTTGGTGTTAATTTTCCTAAGCCTAGGGTAGTGAATGTCTTAAAGGGCATAACACTAACACTAGCTCCTAAGTCAGCTAACGCATTATTGAAAGACATATTATTAATTGAACAAGGTAACGTAAAACTCCCTGGATCCTTTTCTTTATGAGGCAAGGCATGTAGATCGGTTGCAGGGTTCTCTTCTTTCATTGTAGCCTTGATCTCTTCTTCAATCCTTGACTTCTCTCTGAGTAGTCTTCTAACGCTAATTGAAGAGTTGAAGAAATATTGGGGCTTTAAAACATCACCATTCATTCAATCTTCCAGGAAAAGGTATGTTAGGCATGACTTCTTCAATAGTGGTTATGGCCTTGACATGATCTCTTGGATTAGTTTCAGTTGAGCTAGGTAGACTTCTATATCCCCTTTCTTGAAGCACCTTACCCATTTGACCTATTTGTTGTTCCAATGCTTTGATCGAAGCTCCTTGGTTTCATGTCATATATCTGTTGACGTTTGGATTTCTTTGATAATAGAAGTGTTTTCTTCATGTCTTTTAGCAGCATCGGCGATAATTTGCTTTAGAGTGTCATCTAAAGTCTGCCTTCTCTCTTGATATGAGGGATTTTTGTTGTACTTTTGATAGTATCCCGGAGCAGCTTCCCTAAACTTTCCTGATGGTTGGAATGGTTGTCCAAATTGTGATTAGTATGCTTCTTCAAAAGTCTCACTTTCATTCTTTGTAGGGCAATCCTTAGTGTAGTGAGGTCCTTCGCATTTTTCACATCCAACTTGGGCAACATACACTCTTTCATCTCTTTTCTTCATCTCTCTACTAATTTTATGCAATTGAGCTTGAATTGCAGCATACCCGTCAAAATTAGTGCTGCTCTTAGTTCTAGTAGAGGTCCCATCGTGCCATTTTTGAGAATGATCAGCAGCTTCTTGGATAGCTTTTCTAGCATTGGCTGCACTCATTTGTGGTACAGCTCCCTTAGCATCCAAGATTTGTCTAGTAGGTACGTCCAATCCTTGATAAAATAGTATTATCTCCTGCATTTTGGTTAGATAGTGTTGAGGATATCTTGCCAATAAATCTTTAAAGCGCTCCCAAGCCTGATAGGGAGTTTCATCGGGCTCTTGCTTGAAACTGTTGATGGCCTCCATCTTTTTAGCGGTCTTAGCAGGTGGACAATATCTTTTCAGGAATTTGCTCTTCAGATCTTCCCATGTTGTGATTGAACTAGTAGGTTCATTCTTTACCCACTTATTAGCAGCTCCTTTAAGCGAAATTGGGAAGATTCGAAGCATAAGATGGTCATCTGAAACTCCTTCTGTAGTAAACAAATCTGCGATCTCGAGGACTTTATCTACATGTTCATTAGCATCTTCATTATCTGTCCCACTGAAAGCATTTTCTTCTAGCTCCTTGAGAAACTGTTCAATTCAAACTTTGACTTGTCGTCAAACTTTGGTCTAGCAACTCATGAACTGTAGTCTGTACGGGTTTTGTTCATGTATTCCTCCATGGTAGTGATTTCCGTCATTGTTTCTGTTTCTTCTTCCGCCTCTTGTTCAGAAAAATAATCAAGCTCGAATGAACTTAAAACTTTAAAGCCTCTTGTGCTGAAAATCCTTTTTAATGAATGTAAAGCTCGTTCAGGATCTTCGAAAGGTGTAATTAAGTTCTTAGTTGAACTTCTGGTCATGCACTTCCTGAAATCATCAAAAAAGCATCAGTAGGGTATGTTCAAGAAAGTATTATACTCCCTCCGTCCCATATTAAGTGTCCACTTTTATAATGCACAAAATTTTAGGAGATTCCACTAATTAAACTCTCCACCAATCAAATATTAATATTACCCACTAAAGTCTCAATCTTATTGGTTAAAAGGTACAAGTGGACACTTAATTTGGGACACCTAAAGATTCCATTGTGGACACTTAATATGGGACGGAGGGAGTATCAGAGAATTAATAACGGAAGATATCTACAAACGATGCGCCGTATACTTGAAAAAGGATACGCCGTATCTTATTACGTTAAAATTAAATCAGACTTTTATTTTAGAAAATAGATACGCCGCTTTTGAATTAGAATGCGTCGTACCTTGCAAGGGAAGGATCACAAGAACTTAATCCACTCTTGTGATTGTGTCGAGGGACTTCTTATCTTTACCCTTTCTATTAGAGTCGAGTCTCTAGGTTAGGTTAGGGCTTGATTAAACAAACAAACATTCATTTATTCAATTGTTTGCAAGGGAAGTCTTGTGTCTTGGTGACCAAGCCTAGATCATTGGGGATCTAGTTGGGGTTTGATACTTCCGGTGGGAAGTTTTAGTAGTAGTCTTGGTGACCCTTAGGTTAAGTCGAATCACGAGATTCTTTTGGGTGGTTTCCGAGGCCGGAATACCGTTGGTGAGTAACTCCTTCTTTGAGAGCATCGATATTAAGAAATATCAATGGAGTGAATTGTAACCGTTTGTAGTCCATCGAAAGGATTATATTAGAGTAATAGTATCGGTGTCGTGGATTCGCAACTAGACGTACGAATGGTATAAACCCCTCATCCCAAACCAGTATATATCGTGGTCTCTTTACTCACTTTATATACTTTGGATTGTGATTGTGTTAGTTGTTGTTATTACTTAAACCACTTGGTATTCTTCAAGGCTTAAAGTTTTTTTAAATATTCAAAAAGCCAAGGAACCGTATTCACCCCCCTCTACAGTTCTACAATGGCAAACATAATCAGGATGATGTAGATTAACAACCTCAGGCGGTTGATGCATATAAATTGTCTTAGAAAGATTACCATAAAGAAATGCATTCTTCACATTCAACTGATGAATCGACCACTAACGAGAAACAACATGGCTCAAAAGAGTACGTATAGTGGCGAGTTTAACCACCGAACTAAAAGTCTTATCACAATCAATACCTAACTGCTTAATGTGTCCACTAGCCACCCGAAGAGCTTTATACATGCTTAGAGAACCATCCACATGAAATTTATGCCTAAAAAGCCACACAGAATGCCCAACATTCACATTAGCAGGGTGGGGCACAAGAACCCATGTTCTGTTAGTAACTAAAGCATTGTATTCTTCTAGCATAGCTTTTTTCCAATTTGAGTCGTGAAGACATGAACATGAGACTTTGAAATGGGAGATGTGGTGGTGCGAAGAGTTAAATAATCAATGGGTTTAGAAATTTAAGATTTAGCACGAGTGACCATGAGGTGTGCAATTGACAGGGCGGGAAAAGTAACATTAGATGGGTGTGGGCCACGAGGAGGCGTAACTGGCTGAGTGGGATTGGGCTAAGGGAAAAGTGCATTCACTAACGAATAAAATAATGTTGATGTATTACTAAATGTAATGACCAAGAATCATTCTTCAGGAGGTCGGGGATGCTCGAAATAAAGGTTAAACATGGTATATTAGATTAAAGAATTGGGGAAGGTGTGTGTATTTTTCTAGAGAGAGAAGGGGAAAACCACACACACCTCCTTATTACAATGAACATCCACCTCTCCTAGTTGCCACTAGGAGAGTATATATACTACTAAACACACTAAACTATGTCCTATTGACAAGACAAGTCCTTGTGCTTATTACAAATGCAATTTCCAACATATAACATTATTTTCAAGGCTAACAATCTCTCCCCAAAGTAATGTTATATGGAAATTGCTCACAATGTTCCCTAAAAACACAATTAAGTAAAATACAATACAAAACATAAGTACAGCAGCATTGAGAGTGGTCTTCAAGCACCATAGCTTCACTTATACATCTGAGTCTTCTCGGCTGCCATCACTTTGACTTGTAGAGGAACAATGTGAGCGAATCTAATTAGGGATTAATAATGGCCAATACAATACACTCTCCCCTAATTAGTGCTCTCCCCCAAACTGACAACATCTCTGATGAATGCCCAAAATCTGAAGAAGTCTTTTGATAATTAAATGCAATCCGTCTTTAGTCTTCTAACACGCAGCGGACAATGTAGAACAGACTGTAGACTCGACCTTCTTCAAGATTATCCATTCGGGGGTACAAAGTATCAACATCTTCATCTTCAACTAATACATTCCAGCTATCTTACGAATCAGCCCATAATGTACACATGTAACCAACAAAGGTAGAAACGATGACACCAAAGTAACAAGTTGAACCACTGACCATCTCTGCGGATAGGTTGAACCACTGACCATCTCTGCGGAAATCAACTCCGGAATAAATGATTAAGCCCGATCACGTGAACCTGTTGTGCGTCCTTGATGTACACATTTCTCTCCCCTGATGATTGCGATCTCATCGGAATCAGCATAACATTGTGTACATGTAGTATTAGCCGGAAGCACATTTAGCATAGACCATAATAAGCACGTGTGAAGATGTCGATATTCCCAATCTAATAACGATACCATATGAAATTGTCTAACTCTTTATCAACCTCTGAATGAACAACGACGGCTATTTCCATTAACCCTATAAGGAAGAACTCAATATGACGAACTTGAGAGTGGAGAAGGTGTGTGTATTTTTCTAGAGAGAGAAAGGGAAAACCACACACACCTCCTTATTACAATGAACATCCACCTCTCCTAGTTGCCACTAGGAGAGTATATATACTACTAAACACACTAAACTATGTCCTATTGACAAGACAAGTCCTTATGCTTATTACAAATGCAATTTCCAACATATAACATTATTTTCAAGGCTAACAATCTCTCCCCAAAGTAATGTTATATGGAAATTGCTTACAATGTTCCCTACAAGCACAATTAAGTAAAATACAATACAAAACATAAGTACAGCAACATTGAGAGTGGTCTTCAAGCACCATAGCTTCACTTATACATCTGAGTCTTCTCGGCTGCCATCACTTTGACTTGTAGAGGAACAATGTGAGCGAATCTAATTAGGGATTAGTAATGGCCAATACAATACACTCTCCCCTAATTAGTACTCTCCCCCAAACTGACAACATCTCTGATGAATGCCCAAAATCTGAAGAAGTCTTTAGATAATTAAATGCAATCCGTCTTTAGTCTTCTAACACACAGCGGACAATGTAGAACAGACTGTAGACTCGACCTTCTTCAAGATTATCCATTCGGGGGTACAAAGTATCAACATCTTCATCTTCAACTAATGCATTCCAGCTATCTTACGAATCAGCCCATAACGTACACATGTAACCAACAAAGGTAGAAACGATGACACCAAAGTAACAAGTTGAACCACTGACCATCTCTGCGGATAGGTTGAACCACTGACCATCTCTTCGGAAATCAACTCCGGAATAAATGATTAAGCCCGATCACGTGAACCTGTTGTGCGTCCTTGATGTACACATTTCTCTCCCCTGATGATTGCGATCTCATTGGAATCAGCATAACATTGTGTACATGCAGTATTAGCCGGAAGCACATTTAGCATAGACCATAATAAGCACGTGTGAAGATGTCGATATTCCCAATCTACTAACGATACCATATGAAATTGTCTAACTCTTTATCAACCTCTGAATGAACAACGACGGCTATTTCCATTAACCCTATAAGGAAGAACTCAATATGACGAACTTGAGAGTGAAGTAAGATTCCCCAGACTTGTGACTTAAGCTTGTGGTTCCTGTAGTAACTAAGAACGGTGTAGAGAGTTTGTATACCATCGAATCCCTAAGTACTCAATACTCTTCATCCAACCAACCAACAAGTATGAGACGTAACACCTCTTGATTATCCACATCTAAGTGTGACACTGAGCACTACAACGTAACTCCTTTAAGTGATAGTTAACTAGGTCTTCGTCCGTCCACCCCTTGACCTATGAAAACTAGATAAACCAAGTCTTCGTCACCATGTATGTAACCCTTGGTTAACATATATGTATGTGCCCAACAAGTATCTTCGAAAGTCATGCATCCAACCAACCCCTAGACTTTGAGATAAATAAGTACGCATCCGTAAAACTTCACTTCAAACCCAAATAGATAATAAAGAATTCTCCTTGTAGTCACAAACTTCTGATATTAGCCATCGTCATTGTATTATGATTCTTGATCAGGATCGTTTTAAGCAAAACGTGGTGTGTTTTGAGGTGTGATATATTGGTATTTATGTAATGAAACAAGTGAAATGAATCATGTTCTGTATAAGGTGTACCAATGATATCATGGAGTGGGTGAGGTGATATATTGGTATTCATGTAATGAAACACGTTAATGAATCATGTTCTTATATAAGGTGTACCAATAATATCAATGTATTGGGTGTGGTGATATTAGGGTTTAGGTTTAGGTAGTAAGGTTGTGATAAAATTTCGGCAGAGTTTCGGTTAGGTAAGTTCAAGTGAAGTCCTTACTCGATGAACGATAAGGATGAACCAGCCTAACTCGGCAAAACAAACACAATACAAAACATGAAACTCATACTCGAAATACCATACTTGCAAGTCATACTCGCAAAACTTGAGTTTCATACTCGCTGAAACCTGAGTTTCATACTCGCAGAAACTTGAGTTTCATACTCGCAATATGTCCATACTCGCTAGAATTCCCATACTCGCAACCAACCATACTCGCTAAACTTGGCTTACTCGCAAAGGTCTTCATACTCGCAAGAATCGCTAGCCATACTCGCTAAAAATTCATACTCGCAGGAATTCCCATACTCGCAAACAAACTCGCAAGATCCTTACTCGCAAAACCCTAAAGGCCTTACTCGCAAGAATTTAGCCATACTCGCTAAACCCTAGAAACGCTACTCGCTAAAGAACATTGAAACTCGCAAAACCCTAGAAATTCTTGCTAAAACCCACGACCAGCTTCAATACCCACGAATAGCCATGAAAATCACCATAAAAACCCAAAAACCAAATCACACGAACTCCTAGTAGCCTATATGAACGATCTAGATGAAACCCAAAGTGTAAACACCCACGAATCTCACCCAACGAATCGAATAGCTCCTAAAACCCACGAATGGCTACCTAAACAACCAAAAACACCACGAATCGCCCCTGGTTAGCTCTTGATACCAATTGTAATCACCAAGAATCACTATTCAGGAGGTCGAGGATGCTCGAAATAAAGGTTAAACATGGTATATTAGATTAAAGAATTGGGGAAGGTGTGTGTGTTTTTCTAGAGAGAGAAAGGGAAAACCACACACACCTCCTTATTACAATGAACATCCACCTCTCTTAGTTGCAACTAGGAGAGTATTTATACTACTAATCACTAAAACTATGTCCTAATGTCAGAACTAGTCCTTGTGATATGATACTATTGCAATTTCCACATATAACATTATTTTCAAGGCTAACACTAAATATTATTAGTGGAACAATAAGGTTCAAGTTAATGAGTAGAGAGTGAAGACTTTTGCACAAGTTAGTATGGTGGCTCAAGAATGGAATGTAACAATGAATATGCATGGAAAAGGGTGACAATTGCATTTCTTATTGTTGTTAGTGGAGTATTAGTATAAAGTTTATAAGGGGGAATGTCATTGAGCTAGGATGATGCTATGTTACTGCCGTTTCTTTTGGTCATTTATCTGAGGATGATATAGTGCATAATGTCCAAGATGATCAAGTTTTAATTAAGGAAAGGTACTCCTAGTTTTTGGATGGTTCCTGTCCTTACATGTATGGTCTTGAATAGAGTAGTGGGCGGAGCCTACCTTTGATAGTTCTTTGATCTGAAGGTGAGGTTTTGGAGTATGCTACTTTTGGTTCAAAGTTGCTATGAATGGTGCAGGAAATGGAGTGTTGCTACTCTTATCAAGATGAAATAGCTGGTGAGGCCCTCTTTTTCCTATATTGGTATCAGATTCGAGGATGTTTGCATTGTCTACCAATTTATAGCAAGAAAGGGGAAATGTAGCTTGCTATTCTATTTTGGCCATTCTCTTTGATTGGTGTAGTATATAGGATGGATAGTTCATCTGTTGTAGCTAGTAGTTGTGTCCATTCTTACTAGTTAGTTGATTGGTAGTTAGAATGATTGTGATGGTTCCATAGGTGTGTCCATGAGCCATAATACATAGGTGTATAAGGTTATACGTTTTGTGATTAATATATACTTCACATGTACACACAAAAAAGGTTAAATCCCTTATATTGACGATATAGAAGAACCACACATTCAAAAGAAAATCCTTCGCTACCAAAATAAATACAACGCCAAACCACATGAGGGCAATACTCGGTTTAAAGCATGAAAATGGGTGAGAAACTGGCCACAATCTTGATACTAAACCCACCAGAACTTCAAACCAAATAGTTCCGGCCACATGGACAAACCAAGTAGTGGCATGATGATATGTAGAATTAGCATGGTTGATTTTGTGCCGGGTCGTGCTGTGATTGAAGCCGCACAACATAAACACGTCAAGTACGAGGCTAAATGTGCAGATACTGGGTATGAGTTTCTCCCCTTTTCATTCTCTTCTTTTGGAGAACTTGAGAAGGATGTCGAGGCCTTACTAAAGCGTATCCGAAGATTCTCGGTGACCCAGGACATTGGAGCACGTGTTGCTGCTCATATTTTTAGTAGGATTAGTTTCGCTATATCTAGAGGAGTGGGGGCCGAGTTGATATCTTAGCTCCCCACTAATTTCTTGTAAATCCTATGATTTTCTAATAAAGTGATATTTATAATAATAACAACAACAACAACAACAACAACAACAACAACAACAATAAATAAATAAATAAACCTCCATTGAATTAAAACAACATGTCAGGGCTACCTTCACCTTTACGAAAAATAGACGCTAAAGAATGAGATCTGAACCACGAGACCACTCATATGAACCATGACTTAACCAACAAAAAACCTGACAAACCAAACTACAAGAACCTGCTGAAACTACCACAACCAACTACATGACCCACATGAAACTATAATATGATCTCAACGATGACATTTCCACAAATCGTAGATGTGAATAACCATAGTCTGAACCACTAGCTTGAACCACTTTAACTCACCACAACAAACACAACACATCCTTCAAAACCACCTAAAAACAATATCTTGAGTCTTGACCCACCACCTGAAACCACATCTTGACCTCCACAGCCTTCACAACTATGACCATATCTTAAAACACGACCACAACCTCAAATCACAACTAGACCCTCCACTAACCATAAGATCAGATCTAAAAATTCTACCACAAGACTAACCAAGAAATCTAAAAACGATTTGAAGAAAAAAAAACATACAAGAAAAAAGGTGGGGAAATATTTACCGAAGAGTGATAGTGTAAAACCCTAAAATTTTCCATTCTTTGAAATTCCTATTTTGCCCCTTCTAACTTTGAATTTATAAGAACATACAATTAATTACGTAAGAGTATTATAAATTATAACCTAAGTTTTATGACTATTAATAAAAGATTAAAACCTTATACTGTATGTTAATTAATATGCATATAACCTAAGTTTATTTAACTAACAAATATTGAGACTTTACTAATTTGAGCTCTAAACAATTACATGACTTTTTCTCGTGTCTAAAACCTTTACACGTTTTTGCTTGCCCATTCCTTTCAATTTTACACGACATAAAAATCACAAACATTACCACTTACAATAAATTAAAAAGATAAGAACAAGAAATCAGTTTTGAGATCACTATCCCTAAGTTTAGCCGTATTTCCCTCAAATCACACCCTATTGATTTATATGATTTTTAATTGTTACCTAATATACAAAACACATTTTCTCTCTTTACAAACAAACGCCTAAAACTTCCTGCCATTCTTACCGATCCAAAAACAAAGAAAAACACACAAGTTCTGGTTATTCTCTCAACCTAGATGCCATTCTTTTATTCCAAGACCAAGATGTGAGGCTGTTGTGGTGTTTATATTCGTAGTGATTGAGAATAGTTGGGTGTACGATTGGTATTGTGTTTTCTGTTCTCATTCTTTTGCTGTCACGTTTAAGGTACTCGATCATTCATCATATACAACCTAATCTATATCAATACCTAATAAGATCATGCTTGTTCTCGTTATTACAAGCTTGTGTTTGGCTGCTGTTTTGATAACCTTTATACGTATATATATGTAAGAGATGAAATTATAATCTGTTAATATACATATGTCGACCCATGTGCTCTTCTTTTATGTTTCAAGTATAACGATCCATGGTGATTCTTTCTGCTCGACCTGCATCTTTCTAGAAGTAATACTTTTGTTAAAACTCAAACTAAAACATTTATTACGTATTAATTATGTATGCTAAACCTGGAAAAAAAACCCTAGGCATTAATTAACGGGCGATTAGGGCTTAAAGGGTTAAGAGTTATGTTGAATCTGTCTCAATTGTATGTTGTGCAGAATTTTGGGTCCGGTTGTAAGGTGGATAAAGAGATGATATGAACGCGTTTTTCTGAGTTTCTTGAGTCTAAAACCAAGTTTATGATGAGTACTTTATTTATACCAAATCTTGTGGACATTGGAGGTCGAAAGGGTAGTCTTTTGATTTTTACAAGATTAAAGTATCAAAACTGTGTTTCGTATGCCTGGAAATCAGTAGGCGTTTTTGAGTTTTCATTTTCAAACCATAAAGAGTTAAGGGCTATCCTTTTACAGGAGTAATATTTAAGTTATATGAGACTTACTAGAATTTTTGTGGATTTTTCTGAAGTGCATAAATGGGCTAACCAAAGCCAACTTTCTGCATGTATGTGCAGATAACTTTCTGGGTAGGTTTGAGAAAAACGATTTTTGAAAAGGTAATTGTCCTTTGAAATAAAATCTAGAAAAATTACAGTAACTAACTGACATGTATAAATATCTATGATAATTATTTGAGCACCTCAGTAAGTATTTAAGTATGGTTTTACATTCATAAACAAAGTGGCTAGAACGTGATAAAATCTGAAATATGTTATAAGTTACGGTTATGGTGTAACCTAATGCCATTAAATATGTTTCGACCCTAATTTCATTTGAAACATTAATCCGGATACTATTGAACATATGTTAACATAATTTCACATATGAAACCCTAATCACATTAATGAAAAGTAACGAGTAATTAAGAATCCGTTATGACAATTAATGAGCTAATAAGTGTAATATGAACCCTAATCCATGTAGATTCATTAAAGAAGGCGTTCCATTGTTTTCTTGTGTTCATTTTCCGTTGATTTCATTTCATTTTCTTAGGTACAGATATTCTGACCTTATCTCTTAAGGTTTCTCATGATTCGTTCANTTCTTTATACCAAATCTTGTGGACATTGGAGGTCGAAAGGGTAGTCTTTTGATTTTTACAAGATTAAAGTATCAAAACTGTGTTTCGTATGCCTGGAAATCAGTAAGCGTTTTTGAGTTTTCATTTTCAAACCATAAAGAGTTAAGGGCTATCCTTTTACAGGAGTAATATTTAAGTTATATGAGACTTACTAGAATTTTTGTGGATTTTTCTGAAATGCATAAATGGGCTAACCAAAGCCAACTTTCTGCATGTATGTGCAGATAACTTTCTGGATAGGTTTGAGAAAAACGATTTTTGAAAAGGTAATTTTCCTTTGAAATAAAATCTAGAAAAATTACAGTAACTAACTGACATGTATAAATATCTATGATAATTATTTGAGCACCTCAGTAAGTATTTAAGTATGGTTTTAAATTCATAAACAAAGTGGCTAGAACGTGATAAAATCTGAAATATGTTATAAGTTACGGTTATGGTGTAACCTAATGCCATTAAATATGTTTCGACCCTAATTTCATTTGAAACATTAATCCGGATACTAATTTCACATATGAAACCCTAATCACATTAATGAATGGTAACGAGTAATTAAGAATCTGTTATGACAATTAATGAGCTAATAAGTGTAATATGAACCCTAATCCATGTAGATTCGTTAAAGAAGGCGTTCCATTGTTTTCTTGTGTTCATTTTCCGTTGATTTCATTTCATTTGCTTAGGTACAGATATTCTGACCTTATCTCTTAAGGTTTCTCATGATTCGATCGCATCTGTTTAATTTTAGCTCTAATTATGATATCCTTGATCTGAGTCTTTATGATATGGCTTTCTTATATGATCTATGCCTTTTTCTTTGTTTGAACCTTTGCTATGCCCCCTTGGATTTGTGAACCTTTGATATGAATCCTTACTTTGATCCTTTGCTATGAACCTTTGATTATGAACCTTTGCAATGAACTTATGAACCTTGATATGAACCATATGATATGAACCTTTGATATGATATGACATATGAACCCTTTTGCTTGATACCCGAGCCAATAAGTTTTCCTAGCCTTGAAGGTAACTTGGCCGTGTCATTGAGGCACCAATGGCATGACTCTAGTGTGGTTGAGTGATGTTCCACACCGTCCCTTTTGATATGATATGATATGATATGCGCGCTTTATGATTTGTTATTGCCACTATGATTTATGGAGGGGTGTAGGAATGCATCCTAGATATGTTATGATATGATGGATATGACATGATATGATATGATATGATATGATTTATATGGTGATTGATGTTGTGTGCATTACATGTCTTTCACACTTCTGGGAGCTAGCTACTCCAATGGTTACTTGAGGACTCCCCTCCTATTATATATGGTATTCCGAGGTCTCCCCTCCGAATACAATGGTTACTTATGCTATATCATATGATATGATATGTTTGGGCTCGTGGTAGATAACTGACTTTTCCTTACACTTTGACATCCTTTCGTTTATGCCTTATGCTTTCCCCAATGCACTATATTGCCTATCTCCATTTCCATTTCATTATTCTGTTATATATGTCTGTTCACTGGGCATTATAAGCTCAACCGCATTTTTTTTCCTGCGGCATGTTTTAGTGGGAAGCTGGGATATGAGTGGAGAGTACGTTGGACTTAGAAGACTATACCTTGATAGCTATTCTGGATTAGAGATGACTAGAAGTTTTTCAGACTTAGTGTTTCATTGTTGTATTCATTTGTAACCTTGTATTTCATATTTTCTCCTTGTAACCTTTGAGATTCATTTGTATTATTTAAGTCTTGTGCTTATGTTTGCTTTGATATGTCACCATAACGTAATACTTCTACCCTTATCGTGTTGGGGTGTTACAATTATGGTATCAGAGCCCAGGCTGCGACTTGTAGTACATTAAACCTTGACCTGTGAAGTTTGGACCCTTAAGTTTCCACTGTAGGCGTTCATAAGACAACCTTTGTGATTTTACCTTAGGATCTCCCTGTAGTTGCATGTGTTATGACCGGTGAGGATTGGGTAGACTAGGATATCTGCTTAAGTTGAATTGTTTCCGCATGATTCTGATTCGTGCCTTGCCTTTAGTTAAGCCTTATTAGAGCACTCAATTCAAGAGATTTGAAAGTTAAGCACAACCTAAGTTTAGTAACCAAATAGGTTAGAGTGCCTTGAGAACTATATGGATATACCTCACACCTTTAAGTTCTACATTCTGATCCTAACCCTCATCTCTGATTGTTTGACAAACAGTTTGATACCTTTCCGACCATCCTGAAGGTTTTACAACCATAATGTGTTTGACACATTCTGTGAATTCCTTACTTATGCTGGACATACAATGTATCATCTGATACTACTTGACTCTGCATAATCCATTTCTACCCTATGAGAACTCTGGTAATTATTAACCACGTGATGACGTCAAATTTACCCATGATTTAAGTGTTAATTTCCCCCTAAAATGCTCATCTTTTCTATTCATACGAAGAATATATACTCTTATTTCTTCGTATTTTAGTTTCAGGGTAAAGATGAGTAAAAGAACGAACATAAGCGGAAATGGAAGGACTTAAGAGCAAATACGTGGAAATTATGGATTATACACACACTACAACGTAGAGGTTCATCCACCTACGCCGTAGCAAGGGTTTATGAAGACTACGGCGAAACCCAATCTATGGCTACGGCGTAGAGGTCCACTAAAGGGCACTACGGAGTAGCAACTCTCCACCTACGGCGTAGTCCCCAATTTGAGGCAGTGAAGAACTAACGAGGCCAAGGAAGAAACTACGGCGTAGTAACCCTAGCAACTACGCCGTAGACGCATCTAAAGAAGAAACTACGCCCGTAGCACTTGATCAAGCTACGGCGTAGTCCAGATTTACAAACGCTACGGCGTAGCAACTCAATCAGCTACGCCGTAGCAAAGTCGGGCCTATAAATACCAGCCCTACTTCCGAGTTTATTCATTTACTTTTCACCACACAGAAGTTGGGAGAAACTCAGGGAGCAGGAGGAACGAAATTCTAGCCTCATTGAAGTCATTTCTAAGGGAGGATTCACACACCAATCATAAGTTTATCAATTCCTTTGTCTTCGATTCATGTTTACATTAGTATTAATTAAACCTTGCTTTACTGCAAATATGAATATGAGTGGCTAAACACCTCTTGGTGTTAGCCTAGTTATGAAATTGTTATTGTTATGATTTAGTTTTCTACGCATCTATTGTCTATTGTTTGTATACTTTCATGGCGAGTCTTAGGACACTCTAGTTCCCGTAGGGTTGAACGTAGGTTGTTCCTTAGAGGCTTGTGGAATTAACCCTAGGAAGCAAGCCGATAGGGATGTGACTTGATGATAGCAATATCACCATACATGTGCGAACTAACCCTAGGACCACCTACCAATGCGATACGCTTAACGGAAATAGAGGGGGAGTAAGATCTGATCATGCCGTATCTCGCTATACATGTCCATGTTAGTAGAGGTACTTAATGACTCTTACATCTTCGTAGGTTCACATCGACCGATGAACCCACGGCTTTACAATAGTCGTGGGTAGGACAAGGTGTAAGATATGTTGAGGCAACATGATCAAGATCTCCTAATGTTTTAATGATGACAAATAAACCATCAAAACACATAAAATAACAATCGTTAGCCAAAATTCCCCGTCTGACATATCTACTGCTGATGCGCCACCCACGCGTCAACGCGTAGGAGACGCGCCAGGCGACTGTGAATATCGGGACAAAATTTGAAAGTCGGCTTTCCCCTTACCCGACAAATATGGATCTTTCAATACAGGTATGAATATGCTATGTGCTTAATTGAGAACACTCGAAACGAGTTTTGGGATTAGAGAGATCCAACTTTTAAAGCACCCATTTATGGGAAAACGCCAACTCATGTTTTCTAACTATCGCCTCTAGCCAAGGCTTTTCTAAACTTAGGGAGCTTATATATTCCACGTAACATCATGAGAAAGCATCCATATGCTCATATCCCGTGCTTACGTCTTCTTTAATTACGTAACGGGTTTTACTCCCTTATTGGTCAAACTAAGTCAAAGGTCACTTTGCGTAAGCGCATCCTATCCCACTTGGGTTATGCTTTACATCAAGGCAAAGCACTTAACTTGTTTGAACCAAGGTATTAGTTGAGAACGTCGAGTCGTGGAAAGTCACGAGATATGAACCTATGGATTCTCGGCGTTGTGTTACTTGAACATATAAGTAACCTATGATTTTCTCAACTCATAATCTTAATTGTCTAAACACTTTCTTCTTAATGACAATTAGATTATGTCTTAATTTCTTAATCTTATTTACAAAAAGACAACTACACCAAATCTCCCACAATCCTTCCCAAAATCATTCCCAACATTCTCTTACAATATTCCCTTACACATTCCTTACAATATTGTAAGATCTGATCATGCCGTATCTCGCTATACTTGTCCATGTTAGTAGAGGTACTTAATGACTCTTACATCTTCGTAGGTTCACATCGACCGATGAACCCACGGCTTTACAATAGTCGTGGATAGGACAAGGTGTAAGATATGTTGAGGCAACATGATCAAGATCTCCTAATGTTTTAAGGATGAAAAATAAACCATCGAAACACATAAAATAACAATCGTTAGCCAAAATTCCCCGTCTCACATATCTGCTGTTGATGCGCCACCCACGCGTCAACGCGTAGGAGACGCGCCAGGCGACTGTGAATATCGGGACAAAATTTGAAAGTCGGCTTTCCCCTTACCCGACAAATATGGATCTTTCAATACAGGTATGAATATGCTATGTGCTTAATTGAGAACACTCGAAATGAGTTTTGGGATTAGAGAGATCCAACTTTTAAAGCACCCATTTATGGGAAAACGCCAACTCATGTTTTCTAACTATCGCCTCTAGCCAAGGCTTTTCTAAACTTAGGGAGCTTATATATTCCACGTAACATCATGAGAAAGCATCCATATGCTCATATCCCGTGCTTACGTCTTCTTTAATTACGTAACGGGTTTTACTCCCTTATTGGTCAAACTAAGTCAAAGGTCACTTTGCGTAAACGCATCCTATCCCACTTGGGTTATGCTTTACATCAAGGCAAAGCACTTAACTTGTTTGAACCAAGGTATTAGTTGAGAACGTCGAGTCGTGGAAAGTCACGAGATATGAACCTATGGATTCTCGGCGTTGTGTTACTTGAACATATAAGTAACCTATAATTTTCTCAACTCATAATCTTAATTGTCTAAACACTTTCTTCTTAATGACAATTAGATTATGTCTTAATTTCTTAATCTTATTTACAAAAAGACAACTACACCAAATCTCCCACAATCCTTCCCAAAATCATTCCCAACATTCTCTTACAATATTCCCTTACACATTCCTTACAATGTTGTACCTTTTGTCTCCCTCCATCTCACACAATATTCACATACTCCCACACAATATTCTCTCAATCTACCAACTTCCCATACAATCTTTATACACACACTTATACACCTTGTGTACACACACTTGATTTCAAAATACACACACTACTCTCACAACCATCTCCTCTCTACACACACTAGCCAACTGTAAAACCCAAAAATTCGTAAACCTAAAATTACGTATAATTTTGAATTTTTACTTTGACCTTGTGTTAATACAACTTAACTTATACTTTATATTATGTGAACTAAATTAATATTAACCTTAGACTAATTTTAAATGATTAAATGTGACCAAAATAATGTTTCCTAATAAATTGACTTATCTACATGTTTTGGAGAAGATTGAGATTTCCGAAATTCCTTTAAGACCTCCCTAATCCTAATCCTAAAACAAAAACAAAAGGCGGCTGGCGTATTTTTCTCCTGCCAATGCTCGTTCGAATCAAGGTGGTACAAGGAGGATTCGTGTAAGATTCGAAGGAGGACAAGGGTGGTGTGATCCTGTTCGAAAAAGGATCTTGTACGTGGGTGTATTTCTGATTCGAGGGTTTGGAGTTGCTTGGTTTTGGTGTGGCTTTGGTTTGATGGATTCTGGTCTTCCTCCATTCGACTCGCGACAAGGGTACCCGAATAATCTCTACCTATCTCTTTCGTTTGATCTCTTATAACATGTTACCATGTCATTTGATAAATATAATGGATAGATTGAATGAAAACATGCATGTTACGAATTAACTCATATAAAATGATGAAACTGATCACATGAAATCATATATTTTTCACATAAAGTAACGAGAGGAAAGGTTCATGTAAATGACCCATGGGCTGAGGTGTTCAGACCTATGTTTTCGTGGTCGTAATCTATTCGTTTATAGTCCTTAACTTGTTTGAAACCTATTATTTTTAAGCAGTCTTAAAATAATAGAACTCTTTAAAAATGGTACAAAGTATTTAGATACGTTTAGTCGTGAAAACATACTTGACTGTTACGCATGCTTGATCATGCATGATGCATGATTTTGTGGTGATCTTTACTCTAATACGTAATTTATAAATGATAAAAGTGGAATGATTTTGGTATGGGGTAAAACGAATCGGGTTCTTGGATTTTAAACGGGTGACATTAAGAGCCGTAATAATACCAGGAATGATAACAAGGTCAACTTATGCCTCAAAGTCTACTCTAACTGCGTCAATTCAAATTTCAAATGTAGAGCATGTTTAAACATATATATATATATATATATATACTATTATATTATATATACTATATATATATATATATATATTTATATACTAGTATATATATATATATATATACACAACCAAGGATCACGTGCGGATTTCATTTTTTTCAATGCGGACGTACGGATGAATCGTACATCGCCAAGTCCAGATCTGAATCTTGCTTTGTTGTAAAAAAGTCCAATGATCCTGACTTAATAGCACCGTAAGTTTTAACAATCAAAACATGTTTTTTTTATTTTGTTTACAATTCTTAGTTATTCATTGGTCCTCTTTAGTTTTTTAATTTTTCATAGTTTTTTTGAATTTCTTTTAACTAAAAAAGTTAGTATGATATTTAAAAAACGATGATGGGCGTTTCTTGTGATATCAGAATTCTGATATTTTAAAAAGATGATTGGTACTATGAGTATTAACAAAAGATAAATAAAAAAAGTTGTTTTACTAATTAAAGTAATTGAGCAATATTAACTACTTTACTGTAAAAATTCCCTTTGATATTAGTAAAACCTAATATCCCTGCTTTTTTTTATTACGATATTAAAAGTTGAGGTGATAGTGAAAAAAACTTGATATCTAAGAAGTATGTGTAATAAAGTGATATTGAAAACATAGTACCTCATAATACCCTTTCTAACCATGAAAAACGATTCTTTTCTGGAATTTTTTTAGCCGATTCTTAATAATCTTTTGATCTTTTCTTTTTATTATTTTTTGTAGGATTTTTTTTGTATTATTTCTCTTTTTGAATGGTATGTGATATTATCCGCACCCTCCTACTTAAAAGCTAAAAATCCGCACCTGATCCCTTTCCCTATATAAGTATATACTATATGATATATCATATATATATATACCTACTCATATATATACTATATAGCTATATATAATATTAGTATATAGTACTAACTATAATATAATATATATAACTATTATATTATTCTTTTCCCAATGCGATGAATGAAATGGAACGAAGAAGCAAAAATAAGTAATGGTCATGCAACATGATATCTTATTGACCTGTGTATAAAATATGATATAAACCATGCATGAAATATATACAGTAACAATAAATCGATATATGTGTTTAAGCCGGTGGATTAACAGATTGAAACATGCATGATAATAACATATTTGGTCACGGTCTAAAATTAATGTAAAGGATACGTTAATAAATTATTAACGACGGGGTCTAAAATTATCATCTTAATATAAAATTATAGCACAACCTCAAAATAATTTTATTTAACATTTTAATTGTGATAAATTTTATTTTGACCCTAAACTTTGCTAAATTGACAAAATTAATTCTAAACTATTATATTGGTCATTTTAACCTTAAATATTATTAATCGTCTATTATAACCTTAAAGAATTAAATTACTAAATCAAGAAATTACTAAATGTGGAAAGCCGGCTATAATGAGTAATTTGATTTACGATAAGTTATTAATAATAAGACGACCATGAATTAATGTAGATTCGCTGAAGAAGGAGTTTGCTTCCGGTCCTTATGTTTTCTGTTATGTTTGCGCTTGCGGTCTAAGGTACAGATATTTTGACCTTATCTCTTAAGGTTTCTCATGACTCATTCACATCTGTTTGATTTTAGCTTTGATTATGATACCTTTGATCTGAGCCTTCCTAGTATGGCTTTCTTTGACTTATGCTCTATTTGACCTTTGCTATGAACCTTTGATATGAACCTTTGGCATTTGAACCTTTGATATGTGTGAACCTTTGTACTTTGGCTCTGAAGTTGATTTGCTTCGTTGGTATTGTAATTCTATTGGTATTCGTTGAAACCCTCATGGTGATGTTGACATAACCCGTTCGTTAACCTTTTGTAACCTTAGCATTTGGACCTTTTGAAACTTTGGAGGTTCTTTTGAGATATATTAACAGGATGTGAAAACTTTTTTTTTCTTAATTATGATATGGAAATGTTTAAAGGAGAAACTATTTTATAACGACACTTCTAACATAATTTAAGACCACTTTTATATGGGATTTTATAATTTTATAAAGACTACTTTTAAAGGATATTTTAAGAAAACCTTCATTAAAGATTACTTTTATAAAGGCTGTCTTTTGGAAGATTTCTTTCTAAATGAACCTTTGTTATAAACCTTTTAATTGGATTGGACTACGAACTTTTTTTAAAACAATTGATATGAACCTGCTAAATTGAACTATTGCTTTAAACTTTCATTATGACCCTTTGACTATGAACCATGGGATTTTTGATCTTGTGATATTGAACCTTGTTGATTGGAACCTTTGACATTGGCACTTATACTACAGGAACCTTGATATTGAGCTTTGGATTTGAACCTTGATTATTTGACCATGATATGGGTATTGACATTGATTGAACTCTGGTTACCTTTGACCCTTCAGTATTTACCCAGGCATTATTATTTTGTTCCCAGTTAGGGGGGGGGGGTCCATGACCGTAGCATTGATGCATCAATGTTATGACTCTAGTGTGGTTGGAGAGATGTACCACACCGTCCCTTTTTGTTATATGATTATGAGCTCAAGAATATTTGTTTGGCCACTATGATTTGATTTGCAGGGGCGTATAGATGCATCCTAGATTTGTTTGTTTGTTTGTTTGTTTGGGCTACTACTATGACATGGATATATACTACATTTGTTTGGTGATTGGGCATGCGTGTATGCATTCCCTTCACATTTTGGGAGCTAGCTACTCCATGGATTACTTGAGGACTCCCCTCCTACTACATTTGGTATTCCGATAACTCTCCTTCGAATACATTGGTTATGAAGATATGATATGGTTTGGATATTTGTTTGGCCTGGGGTAAATATACTGATACATACACTCACCTTACACCTTAACCATTTATCCTACTCCTTTACCTTGTACTTCTTGTGATTCTGTCGACTCTATTATTTGTATCTCATTCGTATCGTTTCATTATTTCTGTTTGTTATCTATTATATCTGTTCACTGAGCTTTGTACGCTCAGCCGCATTTCTTTTCATGCGGCAGGTTTAGTAGAAAGCTGGGTTATGGATGGAGAGTTTACTTGCTTTTGGGCTTAGAAGACTTCACCCTGTTAGATATTTGCTGGACTTAGAGATGTTTAGAATCAGTTACGTTTGGGCTTAGTAGCTTATTGTTTTGGGCTTAGCATGTTGTTGCCTTTTTGTATATTGTACTTTGTTTTGTTTTCCTTTGTAACCCTTTGTAAGTTTTGTTTTAGAATTGTATCTCCGTATCACTTGTGTTCTGATTTGACTCCATAATGTTACACTTTAGCCCTTTTCTGGTTGGGGTTTTACAAAATGGTATCAGAGCCAGGTTTGGATCGACGGATTCAACACCTGTAGAGCTTAGGCTATGACCTGTGAGTTTTGGACCATTAGGTTTCCACTGTAAGGACATAGGAAACCACTTTGAGGATTTGCTTTAAGATTTTCCTGCATGAACTTAAGTTTTGACTGGTAAGGAATGGGTAGACTTTAAGAGATTTCTTATGTATCTTTACTTCGGCATCACTCTGATTCGTGCCTTATGTTTAGCTATGCCTTTTTGGAATCATCCTCTTGGAATTAGAAATCTTTGCACCACCTAAGTTTACCACCAATAATTTTGAAGGCATTTAATATTGCATGATATGCATAACGCTAGGTTGATTTTATCTTTGATCTCTGATCTATTTGTTAATCCTTTTGATATCTCTTCGGGCATTCAAATTAAGAATCTCCATGACGATGATGTGTTTGATGCATGCTATAATAGTCTCTTGCTTTCGGTAATCATCTGTAATTTTTCCGACGTTATCTGATTTTGTTTTACCTATCTTTGTTCCATGAGGAGTTTTGTGGTGTTTAACCATGAGTATAAGAATGTTTCCTTCACCTTGGAATGATAAAATCTTCTATGATAATCTGCCTCCCTTTTTAAAGTCAACTTCGATTTGATTCTGACATGAGATTTGTTGCTTAAGCATTCGAGATGCTGACGACTATTCTTCTATGACTCACCTTTGGTGTTTTGAACTATTTTGAAACCCCTACTACGAGTATCGATTGTTAAACTATTTTGAAAACACACTTTACATCTCAACCATCCATTCCCTTACAACACATCTCAACCCTCCATATTCAACACATGGGAATTATTTAAAAACCAAAGGAGGCTCCCTTTGATCTCCACCATCCAATTCAAACAAAACCATCTCAACCATCCATCACATTCTTTCCCCCAAGCAAAGGAATATACCTTTGGAATATTCTATCTCTAACCCAACCATGGTTACCCAAACCTAACTATGGTTAGTTCTCTACACCTAACTTAACCATGTTTACTTTTTAACCTAACCTTACACACTCTTCCCTATGGAGGAATATCCCATGGCATATTCTCTTCTCTATTATGCCATGTGAGGAATACCATTTCTACCCCTACCAAATTACCCTTTCTACTCTTCTACCCTTAGTATTTGGTTTTCTTATAAACACTTCACAAAACATTTTCCAAATTGGCTATTTGAGTTGGTAAACCTTAGATTGATTAATGATTAGGTTTAGTGTGAAGTACAATTAGGGGTTTAGAACGGATAGGTATTTACAAGGACCAACACCTAAGTTTTGGGAAAACTTGAGACAGAGTCCTGGCGCGCTGCCCGCGTGTTGACGCGCGGGTGACGCGCCGGCCTCGGTAAATTTTTCCCAAGTTTGGGTCTTGGCCTATAAATACCCCCTTGCCTCTTGTATTCCTCACCCCTTGCCATTACTCTTTCTCTCTACATTCTTTCTCTCTAATCCTCTAACTCTATCTTGTGTTCTTAGTAAAACACATTAACATCATTTGAAAGAACACATCTCCTTGCAAGGGAAGAATCACAAGAACCTAATCCACTCTTGTGATTGTGTCGAGGGTCTTCTTCTCTATACCCTTTCTATTAGAATCGAGTCACTAGGTTAGGTTAGGTCTTGATTCAAAGAAACAAACATTCATTTATTCATTCTATTTGGTTGTAAGGGAAGTCTTATGTCTTTGTGACCAAGCCTAAATCATTGGGGATCAAGTTTGAAGACTTGTGTCTTGGTGACCTAGCCTAGATCATTGGGGATCTAGTTGGGATTTGATACTTCCGGTGGGAAGTTTTAGTGTTCTTAGTGGTAAGTCGAATCACGAGATTCTTTTGGGTGGTTTCCGAGGGCGGAATACCGTTGGGGAGTAGCTCTTCTTAGTGAGCACCGATCTTAGTGCATATCGGTGGAGTGAAGTTGTAACGGTTTGTAATCCACCGAAAGGATTATACTAGAGTAATAGTATCGGTGTCGTGGATTCGCAACTGGACGTACGGATGGTATAAACCCCCCATCCCGAACCAGTATATATCGTGGTGTCTCTTTACATGCTTTATATACTTTGTTTGTGTTTGTGGTTTTGATTATTGTTGTATAACCACTTGATGATCTTTGAGGCTTAAAGTTTTTAAACATTCAAAAAGCCTAAAAGACCATATTCACCCCCCCCCCCCTCTACGGTTCTACAAGATAGATTTAGGTGATTTAACCCTCTGATCTTAAATGAATGTAACCCCCAGACGATATGATAGGGTGCACTTATAGAAAACTAATCATAATAATAACAAGAGTAGTAATTAGGTTAGCACTATCTCTCTTTACTGATCTTCTTCTATTTATTTACTTGTTTTGTTATTTACATTTCTAGTTAATTAATCTTTCAACTTATAAAACCCCTTTTACACGTGACACTAAACTTAGATAAACTCCACACACTTAGCTCTTGGGACGACCTCGGCTTTACCAACTAGCTATACCATACACGACCGGGTACACTGCCCGTTAGTGCATTAGGTAGACCTTAGGTAAACAAGAAACTTAATAAATATTAAAACCTGGTCGGTAAAACCTGCATCACCACGGATATAGGAAGATTTGTTCCCTCCATTTGGATGATGAACTTTGTCTGCTGATCGGTTCCTTTGAAAGGTTATGATGTTAATATTATCTCAGAATGGATTTGTTAACTGAGCATGATGATTCTGACAACTGATACATCTCACTCTTGACAACCATACGATGTTCGTATTACCGATGATACACACCCTACCTGTCACTTGTGCTAAGGAGTTAACAGGATTCCAACACCTTGAACTATTCGCTTATCTATCTCAACACTTTGATGAACCATGTACTTGACCTTGATATATGAACTATCCGTATGTTTTGACGACCTTATTCATTCTACGAATCCGTTTACTTTTGATATAATTGATTTTGAGGCCTTTTTGTTATGGATTGGCTGGCTCCTCATAAAGCTACCATAGACTACCGTATCCGATATGTGACCTTTAGCAATCTACTTCATCCTACTTTTGTTATGACGACTCTCAACTACTTAAATCTGTTAAGATTGATGTTGTTATGGAAGTACCGACTCCGATCTCATTTGATTGTCAAGTTTCTCCTGACACCTGTTAGTATCCACCCTTGGAAAGCTCTGGCATTGGAAGTATTTTGTTGTTCTCTGATGAACCTCTTGGTATTCCCTTCTACTTGGGAAGTAGAGTTGTCCTTGAACTGATCTCAGTTGACGAAACCATGGTGCCATAGAAGTTGAGAGATTGAAGGAGCTGATGGAATATGATTTTGTTCACCCTAGTGTTTCTCTTGACATGCTCCTGTTGGTTTTATGAAGAAGAAAGGGGGAAGTATGCAGCGGTGTATCAACTATCGTGAACTTAACCGTATCACTATCCGTAATCATTATCCATTTCCGCGTATCAATGATTGATTTGGTCTACCTTTGAAACTCCATATCAGATTGCATCATTTAGATTTGAAGGGCTGAAGAAGCAACCACAAGAACTTCTCAAGTTGGTTAACTAACCGAGAGTAACCTCCGTGAAGTATTCTAGTTATAGTTATGATAAAGAAGGAATGTGACGTGGAAGGAACTGTTTAACACAGTTGTTGGAATTACAACAGTGACATTCACTTTGAAGATTGGAAGACGTTCTTGCAGAAACGAAGTCGGTGACGAACAAAATTCAAAATGACGAGTCGTGAGCTGAGTTAGAATACCTATCGAAGACACATAGTCTTGCTTCTCTATTCATTTTAGTTGTACTAAGATGAATTGAGATCAGAAGCAGACTTGTGGATGGAAGGATGCTCAGTGATCATGTCAGAGATTCACGTTACTACACCACAATTCCAAGAAGATTTGTCGAAGGCTTAAGGAACCAGACTCAAGTTTATGATTCCTTTTCACCCTATGATCTGATGGACAAACGTAGACAGACTACTTGGGCTTGGAAAGAGCCTTGAGATTTATGTTTAAATGGATTGACGCTATTGACGACGCACCTTACTTCTGGTAGACATTCTAGGATTTCCGTTATTCTTACGAGTAGTTTCGTTTTCCTCTTGGTTATGTTGTTTGATTTTGTTGACCTCTGAGACTGTAGAAAGACTAGGTGGATTAAGATAGGTTGCTTTGTTCACAACTTGAGATAAAGTATGACCATCATGAGGGCATATTTATATGATGCTAGTATTATGACACCTGATCAACGTGATAATACTTACATCATATAACGTGCCCTTACTGTGGGCATATGATATTTGGAGAAGTGCCTAGGAAGCTTAGATATCTGGCATCTTATCACTATTATCAGCGGTTAGTGAGACTATAGATTTACTCTACCGATGCGTTTATTCTACCTTTATCGTCAGGTGACTGGATACGTTTGAACATTTGACCGCGGTTGCTAACTTCAGTTCATCTGTAAGGACTCATTGTAGAGCTTTCTGCCGTTTGATGTTATCAACCAATATGTTTCCTGTCAGTATGGATTCGATCTGTTACTATGAAGTAGTACACCTATGTTTCGATGCATGTACATTCCGCGTTCATTGGAACTGTTTTGCTATGAATAGCCATGGGTAGAATCTGCGAATTTTGTTATATGAGGATCAAGAACTGTCTGTTTATGAGAATGTCTTTGGAAGGACTATACTGGAAACGAAACTATTTGATAAACTGAGGAATTATGATGATAAGCATCGACGTGACATAAAAAAATCATGTTAGGAATCGTATATTCTGTAAGTTTCGCCGTTCATGGGAATGAAATGTTGTGAGATCAAGGACAAGCTTAGTCCTCGACTCCTTAGACTGTTTGAAACCCTTGAACGTATTGGGGAGGTTTCCTATCGTTTAGCTCTACCTCCGCAATCATCACATATTCTTAACATCTTCCTTGTATCTCTTCTGTACGTTTGGTATATTATTCTTTTGATTTAGATTCAGTATGATATGTCTTTTCTTAGGAAACCGAATCTATTTTGATCAACAAGATAGAGTCATGAGAAACCATTTTGTTCTAAGACCCTCCCTGAGCGTGAGGTTAATCGTGTCATTCTTTTGTAATTTGCTACATCTCCGTCGAACCTTCGCGATTTCAATTTTCGAGGACGAAAATTTTCTTTTTAGAGGGGAAGAGTTGTAAAACCCTAAAATTTTCCATTCTTTGAAATTCCCATTTTGCCCCTCTAACTTTGAATTTATAAGAACATACAATTAATTATGCAAGAGTATTATAAATTATAACCTAAGTTTTATGACTATTAATAAAAGATTAAAACCTTATACTATATGTTAATTAATATGCATATAACCTAAGTTTATTTAACTAACAAATATTGAGACTTTACTAATTTGAGCTCTAAACAATTACATGACTTTTTCTCATGTCTAAAACCTTTACACGTTTTTGCTTGCCCATTCCTTTCAATTTTACACGACATACAAATCACAAACATTACCACTTACCATAAATTAAAAAGATAAGAACAAGAAATCAGTTTTGAGATCACTATCCCTAAGTTTAGCCGTATTTCCCTCAAATCACACCCTATTGATTTATACGATTTTTTAATTGTTACCTAATATACAAAACACGTTTTCTTTCTATACATACAAATGCCTAAAACTTCCTGCCATTCTTACCGATCCAAAAACAAAGATAAACACACAAGTTCTGGTTATTCTCCCAACCTAGACGCCATTCTTTTATTCCAAGACCAAGATGTGAGGCAGTTGTGGTGTTTATATTCGTGGTGATTGAGAATAGTTAGGTGTACGATTGGTATTGTGTTTTCTGTTCTCATTCTTTTGCTGTCACGTTTAAGGTACTCGATCATTCATCATATACAACCTAATCTATATCAATACCTAATAAGATCATGCTCATTCTCGTTATTACAAGCTTGTGTTTGGCTGCTGTTTTGATAACCTTTATACGTATATATATATATATATATGTAAGAGATGAAATTATAATCTGTTAATATACATATGTCGACCCATGTGCTTTTCTTTTCTGTTTCAAGTATAACGATCCATGGTGATTCTTTCTGCTCGACCTGCATCTTTCTAGAAGTAATACTTTTGTTAAAACTCAAACTAAAACATTTATTACGTATTACTTATTTATGCTAAACCTGGAAAAAAAACCCTAGGCATTAATTAACGGCGATTAGGGCTTAAAGGGTTAAGAGTTATGTTGAATCTGTCTAAATTGTATGCTGTGCAGAATTTTGGGTCGGGTTGTAAGGTGGATAAAGAGATGTATGAACGTGTTTTTCTGAGTTTCTTGAGTCTAAAACCAAGTTTATGACGAGTACTTTCTGTATACCAAATCTTGTGGTTATTGGAGGTCGAAAGGGTAGTCTTTTGATTTTTACAAGATTAAAGTATCAAAACTGTGTTTCGGATGCCTAAAAATTAGTAGATGTTTTTTATTTTTCATTTTCAAACCATAAAGGGTTAAGGGATATCCTTTTACAGGAGTAATATTTAAGTTATGTGAGACTTACTAGAATATTTGTGGATTTTTCTGAAGTGCATAAATGGGCTAACCAAAGGCAAACTTTCCATATGTATGTGTAGTTAACTTTCTGGGTAGGTTTGGGAAAAACGATTTTTGAATAGGTACTTTTCCTTTGAAATAAAATCTAGAAAAATTACAGTAACTAACTGACATGTATAAGTATATATGATTATTATTTGAACACCTCAGTAAGTATCTAAGTATGGTTTTAAATTCATAAACAAAGTGGCTAGAACATGATAGAATCTGAAATATGTTACAAGTTACGGTTTTGGTGTAACCTAATGCCATTTAATATGTTTTGACCCTAATTTAATTTGAAACATTAATCCGGATACTATTGAACATATGTTAACATAATTTCACATATGAAATCCTAATCACACTAATGAATGGTAATGAGTAATTAAGAATCTGTTATGACAATAAATAAGCTAATAAGTGTAATATGAACCCTAATACATGTAGATTCATTGAAGAAGGCGTGTCATTGCTTCCTTGTGTTCATTTTCCGTTGCTTTCATTTCATTTGCTAAGGTACAGATATTCTGACCTTATCTATTAAGGTTTCTCATGATTCGTTCACATCTATTTGATTTTAGCTTTGATTATGATATCCTTGATCTGAGCCTTTATGATATTGCTTTCTTATATGATATATGTCTTTTGCTTCGTTTGAACCTTTGCTATGCCCCCTTGGATTTGTGAACCTTTGATATGAACACTTACTTTGATCCTTTGCTATGAACCTTTGATTATGAACCTTTCATATGAACTTTGATATGATATGACATTTGAACCCTTTAGTTTGATACTCGAGCCAATATGTTTTCCTAGCCATGAAGGTAACATGGCCGTGTCATTGATGCACCAATGGCATGACTCTAGTGTGGTTGAGTGATGTTCTACACCGTCCCTTTTGATATGATATGATATGCCTGCTTTATGATTTGTTATGGCCACTATGATTTATGATCTTATTAGGTATTGATATAGATTAGGTGTACAACCTAATCTATATCAATACCTAATAAGATCATGCTCATTCTCATTATTACAAGCTTGTGTTTGGCTGCTGTTTTGATAACCTTTATACGTATATATATATGTAAGAGATGAAATTATAATCTGTTAATATACATATGTCGACCCATGTGCTTTTCTTTTCTGTTTCAAGTATAACGATCCATGGTGATTCTTTCTGCTCGACCTGCATCTTTCTAGAAGTAATACTTTTGTTAAAACTCAAACTAAAACATTTATTACGTATTACTTATTTATGCTAAACCTGGAAAAAAAACCCTAGGCATTAATTAACGGCGATTAGGGCTTAAAGGGTTAAGAGTTATGTTGAATCTGTCTAAATTGTATGCTGTGCAGAATTTTGGGTCGGGTTGTAAGGTGGACAAAGAGATGTATGAACGTGTTTTTCTGAGTTTCTTGAGTCTAAAACCAAGTTTATGACGAGTACTTTCTGTATACCAAATCTTGTGGTTATTGGAGGTCGAAAGGGTAGTCTTTTGATTTTTACAAGATTAAAGTATCAAAACTGTGTTTCGGATGCCTAAAAATTAGTAGACGTTTTTTATTTTTCATTTTCAAACCATAAAGGGTTAAGGGATATTCTTTTACAGGAGTAATATTTAAGTTATGTGAGACTTACTAGAATATTTGTGGATTTTTCTGAAGTGCATAAATGGGCTAACCAAAGGCAAACTTTCCATATGTATGTGTAGTTAACTTTCTGGGTAGGTTTGGGAAAAACGATTTTTGAATAGGTACTTTTTCTTTGAAATAAAATCTAGAAAAATTACAGTAACTAACTGACATGTATAAGTATATATGATTATTATTTGAACACCTCAGTAAGTATCTAAGTATGGTTTTAAATTCATAAACAAAGTGGCTAGAACGTGATAGAATCTGAAATATGTTACAAGTTACGGTTTTGGTGTAACCTAATGCCATTAAATATGTTTTGACCCTAATTTCATTTGAAACATTAATCCGGATACTATTGAACATATGTTAACATAATTTCACATATGAAATCCTAATCACACTAATGAATGGTAATGAGTAATTAAGAATCCGTTATGACAATAAATAAGCTAATAAGTGTAATATGAACCCTAATACATGTAGATTCATTGAAGAAGGCGTGTCGTTGCTTCCTTGTGTTCATTTTCCGTTGCTTTCATTTCATTTGCTAAGGTACAGATATTCTGACCTTATCTATTAAGGTTTCTCATGATTCGTTCACATCTATTTGATTTTAGCTTTGATTATGATATCCTTGATCTGAGCCTTTATGATATTGCTTTCTTATATGATATATGTCTTTTGTTTCGTTTGAACCTTTGCTATGCCCCGTTGGATTTGTGAACCTTTGATATGAACACTTACTTTGATCCTTTGCTATGAACCTTTGATTATGAACCTTTGATATGAACTTTGATATGATATGACATTTGAACCCTTTAGTTTGATACTCGAGCCAATATGTTTTCCTAGCCATGAAGGTAACATGGCCGTGTCATTGATGCACCAATGGCATGACTCTAGTGTGGTTGAGTGATGTTCTACACCGTCCCTTTTGATATGATATGATATGCCCGCTTTATGATTTGTTATGGCCACTATGATTTATGCAGGGGCATATGGATGCATCCTAGATATGTTATGATATGATAGATATGACATGATATGATATGATATGATTTATATGGTGACTGATGCTGTGTGCATTACACGTCTTTCACACTTCTAGGAGCTAGCTACTCCAATGGTTACTTGAGGACTCCCCTCCTATTATATATGGTAGGAGGTCTTCCCTCCGAATACAATGGCTACTTATGCTATATGATATGATATGATATGTTTGGGCTCGTGGTAGATATCTGACTTTTCCTTACACTTTGACATCCTTTCATTTATGCCTTATGCTTTCCCCAATGCACTATATTGCCTATCTCCGTTTCCATTTCATTATTCTGTTATATATATCTGTTCACTGGGGTTTTTAAGCTCAGCCGCTTTTCTTTTCCTGAGGCAGGTTTTAGTGGGAAGCTGGGATATGAGTGGAGAGTACGTTGGACTTAAAAGACTATACCTTGATAGCTATTCTGGATTAGAGATGACTAGAAGTTTTTCAGACTTAGTGTTTCATTATTGTATTCATTTGTAACCTTGTATTTCAGATTTTCTCCTTGTAACTGTTGAGATTCATTTGTATCATTTAAGTCTTATGCTTGTGTTTACTTTGATATGTCACCATAACGTAATACTTCTACCCTTATCGGGTTGGGGTGTTACAAATATAATAGGGAGGCTCTCCGGACCGCCCACAGCCAGAGACACAGTGGCGGCGCTAGGTTGTTAGTGTTGTTCGACCTTCTTGTTTACGAGCTTACAGGACTTGACTGAACCGTCATACATACTTAAGCTAAAAACCTCTCATTTTCACTCTAGTTGTTCTATCTCCATCACAACTTTTGACTTTTGTAGCCCTCATTTTCACTCTAGTTGGTCTATCTCCATTACAAGTTTACAACTTTTGACTTTTGTAACAATGTAACAAAAACATGCATGATAAAATGCTATAGACGCTATCTTTCTTATATCCTGAGTTTAAACTATTCCATATTCGGGTTAGTATTGTCACTTTAGGTTTGTTAGAATCAAATGCGATTAAAATTTGTTAACTTTCATAGTTTAGCAATGATAGTCAGCTCTTATCTACTACTCCACCTTTGGTTATCTTTGTAAACTTTTTTCAATTTTATTTCAATAAAAAACTAGCAAAGAGCTAGAGAAAAACAACAAACAATTACAAGAAGATTTTTGATCATACATCCAATCAAACGATTTTGGTTTAAAAGATCTGCTCCTATTTTAGATCTATAAATGCTAGAAAACTTTAATATCCTCTAAAAAGAATGTCTTTTTTAAAAGGTTTTATGTCAAAGCAAACTTTGTTTTTATATGCCAAATGATCCGAGCCGTAGTTCGGACAACTACATCGAAAACTCTTTTAAGGGGGCGTTTAAGTTTACCAAATCCCCCCATTTTGAGAATCAAATCCACGGAGTTTGTAAACTTAGAAGCATCATTTCTAATAATATATATTCAGAAGCATTATTTGTGTCAAGTCGTTTGCATTTATTGTCCATGCCAAAAATCAAGTGGGAAACAAAAACAAAGTATTTGATTTCTAAGAGTTGAGAACTTAGAGCATCTTATGATGTTTTATACTTTTGGCCCTTTTTAGAAGCTACAAATGTTCATGAAAAGAGTAAAAGACATTTGTATAAAGACATTTGTATAATGCTTGATATGTATTTTGTTGCTGCCGTTTATGGTCACACATTAGTCTAGACTGCTATCACGTACTGAAGGAGAACGAGTCAACTTATACACGATGAAGTGGACAAAGAATGTATATTTAATGTACATTTTGTAGTAGATTTAACATTCAATTGTCTCAACAACTTATACGATAAGACAGGACTATAAAAATTTATCACTCATTAATGTATCTTTGCCTGGCATAATTGAGTTAGAGTAGTGAGTCTTGTATGTAAGTATTTAGTAATGCTTAGGATTCTTACCTTTAGTTTGAGCTACATAGCTTTCTTAGCGTGTTAAACGATAGACATTATTATTATAATTCACAAATATATATAAAATCCCAAGACTCCACACACTCATAAAGTCATAAATAGATGTATATATAAAATGGCACTTAACCATATGCATGTAACCAGACTTTCTAACCCATAAACACACAAACATGATGGATGGTCACTTTAGCATGAGAGACATTAGAAGCATAGGCCACCATGTTATCACCGGCAGGTGGTTCATGGTCTTTGCCTCACTTCTCATCATGTCAGTCTCCGGAGCAACCTACATGTTCGGTTCGTACTCCGGAGACATCAAAACATCCTTAGGATATGACCAAACCACCCTCAACCTCCTTAGTACATTCAAAGACTTAGGTACTAATGTTGGGGTCATTTCGGGCTTAATCAACGAAATATCCCCTCCATGGGTAATCCTTTTAATTGGTGCCATGATGAACTTCACGGGTTATTTTATGATTTGGCTAGCGGTCACTGGGAAGACAAGAAAACCTGATGTTTGGCAAATGTGTTTGTACATTTGCATAGGTGCAAATTCACAAACATTTGCTAATACAGGAGCATTAGTTAGTTGTGTTAAAAATTTCCCTCAAAGTAGAGGTGTTGTGATAGGACTTTTGAAGGGTTTTGTAGGTTTAAGTGGCGCGATCATTACACAAGTGTATCGTGCGATTTATGGGCATGATTCGAGGTCTTTAATCTTGTTTATTGGATGGTTACCAGCTGTGGTTTCGGTTGTGTTTCTTAGAATAGTTCGGATTATGAAAGTTGTTCAACAAAAGAGTGAGATTAAAATGTTTTATAAGTTTCTTTTTATCTCACTTGCGTTGGCAGGGTTTCTTATGGTTATAATTATTATACAAAATAGTTATAGGTTTTCGAATTCGGGGTTTGTTGGAAGTGCTTGTGTTGTTGTGGTTATGCTTTTTGCACCATTATTGGTTGTGTTTAAGGAAGAGCTAAAGCAATGGAAGATTAATCAAGAAGTGGTTAACAATAACATGATTTCATCTGTGAAAATAGTCACTGAGGATCCAAATGTGAGCCCCCTTGAACCATCATCCGAAAATGAGGTTTCGTGTTGGAAGACCGTGTTTACTCCTCCAAAGAGAGGGGACGATTTTACTATACTACAAGCACTTTTTAGCATTGACATGTTGATACTATTCACCACAACAACTTTTGGTGTAGGCGGGGCATTAACGGCGATTGATAACCTTGGGCAAATAGGACGGTCACTTGGATACCCGAAACAAAGTATCACGACATTTGTGTCGCTAGTAAGTATTTGGAATTATTTGGGTCGAGTTGGGTCAGGTTTTGTTTCGGAAATACTGCTAACGAAATACAAGTTCCCAAGACCATTGATGCTCACTTTAGTACTTTGTGTATCATGTGTTGGTCATCTTTTAATTGCCTTTGGTGTGCCTAATTCACTCTATGTTTCTTCGGTTATAATGGGTTTTTGTTTTGGAGCACAATGGCCATTAATTTTCGCAATCATATCAGAACTGTTCGGGCTAAAATACTACTCCACTTTGTACAACTTTGGGGCCGGGGCAAGCCCGGTCGGGTCATACATCCTCAATGTTGTAGTTGCGGGTCGTCTATATGATAAAGAAGCGACACGTCAACTAAGTGAGCAAGGAATAGTCCGAAAAGATGGGGATGATCTAACTTGTACAGGCGTAGACTGTTATAAAATGTCTTTTCTTATTATTACTGGTACAACGGTGTTTGCATGTTTTAGTTCACTTGTCTTAGTGATCCGTACAAAAAGCTTCTACCGTGGTGATATATACAAGAAGTTTCGTGTTGCGGATAAACACACAGAGATCTTATCGCCGTCTTCGACCACCACTACACAACCCGAAAGAAATTGACGGAGGAAGACAATAAGTGAAGTATATGTCGCCAAAATTAAGGAATTTGGCATAGCGCTTATAGTTGTCACAATTTGTTTTGGTAGATATTCAATTGTAATGGACCATGTACTAAAATTGTGAATGAGAAATTATAATGTGTGTTACTTTACAAAGATCATGTGGAAATGATATATCATTTTGCTTTGACAAACTTTCAATTTGTGGTAACGATATTTTTTCAAAATACGTGTTTCTTGACTAGGTGCAATCATTGAAGAACTATTTACTTGTTGATCCTTGGTTAATAATGAGCTTATTAGTTGATTGGTTTTATAACAATGATTAAGAAATACCAAAGGCCTATTGGCCAGCGGTATCTGACTGGTCCATCAACTTAGAGGCATAGACGGACCCACATGTATGCCGGGTGTAGCACGGGTTACACCCGATTTTATGTCACGAAGTGCAAAAAAATTTCAAAAATGTCGTTTTTGTGCTATGTGCAACCCCCAAAATTTTTTTTGCTACTTTCGTTTCTTACGGTGTAACTTTAGTTAGTTCAACATTTCTTTTGTGCAACACCTTTTTAAAAATCCTGGGTCCGTCCCTGCTTAGAGGTCGCGAGTTCAGATCTCGTTAAAGACATGTCAGATGTAATTTGTGAGATAGGTGGTATAGGTTATAAAAAATTGTTTAAAGAAACAATGATCAAGAAATTATCACGCTAAGAAAAGGGGGGTGATCATGCACCACAATTTGTGCATTACAGTATTTATACGGTACAAACTGTAATGCACAAATTGTGGTGCATGCATCAAAAGATGTGGTGTGAGTATCAATTCTCTTAAAGAAAATAGTAGTATATGAACGAGTGTAATTTTTCGAAAATCAGATATACAAACATGCTTATATATACCACGCTATATTTCAACTAAATTTTTGACACACATCTCTTAAAATGATAGATAACTCACATATATACTGATATCATAGTAAATTGTACCATACTAGTATACTACCATATGAACCAGTATTGACACTATGAAACTCAAATTTTTTTTCTTGGACCCTGGCTTTAATAAATCAATCTTAATTAACTACAATTAGTATTTCGATCTTAACAATTCTATGACGAACAAATCCACATGGACAACTCACGTGGGCTCAAATGGTGACACTGGATCTAGGATGAAAAGTAGTGTTACATTAATATTGGTTTTAACTACCCTGCCTCAAAGTTGACTAACATTAACCAATCCTAAATTCTTAATGCTTCAAAGCATCAAGAATCACGCTAGCCACTTGAAAATATGGGACAAGCGCTCTTAACTCGATACATGTAATTTTATATTTGCTATATAATATTAGTAGAAAATACTATATCTAATAAGTGGCAGTATATATCTAAGAAATGCCACTTTAGTCCACTCAATAATTTAATATGGCGCAAATATATTTTAACTGAAAAACTCAAAAGAATCATTTGGTTAATAAAATTGCAGAACCATTTTTAACTGTAACAAAGTTAATTAGCTATACACTTCATAAACTAGTTCAAAATTATCAATGTTTTAGCATAAAATGTCGATCAACTCATCAAATGGATAAATACATAGTTTTGTATCCATATTTTTAGAAACTGGGCCCTTAAATATATGGGCTCAGTCAAATCCAACCCAAAACAACTTAGAGTCAAATCCAACCCAAAACAACTTAGAGCCAGGGACGTTCATCGGTTCGATTATCGGATTATTCGGGTTGAATTTTTTTAGCCATAACCGAAAACAGAACCAAACCGAATTTAAAATGGATTTAACCGAACCGAAAACCGAAATTGATTTCTGTTCAGTTTCGGGTTGACCCACGATTATTGCTTGTTTTTATAGTATTTATATGATATTTGATACTGATTTGTTATAACTTTACATTTAGTATTAACTTATAGCTATGGAGCAATTCTCGCGAAAAGACCGAAAAACGCCATAAAATAAGCCAAACGAGAAGAAGTACAAATTTGAGTTAAAGTATACGACGTATACCTCATCTATTGTATATGGCGTATACATATTTACTTCGAAGAAAAATGCTAAGTATTGAAGACCATACGGCGTATTGTTGGTCCCTTTTACTTGGTTAAAGTTAACTACAAAGTTAATCTAACCAAGTTTCATGAAGTAGTGAAGAGAAGATTAATAGCTAAGTAATGATAAACGTAAAAGAAAAGAAAATGATATTTTTCAACGTTTAACTCTTTATTAGAAATTAATCAAAAGAATTAAACCTAGGTGTTCGCGGAATAAACACTTGGGATTGAAATGACAAGTATGTTTGGTGTTACTCCTCACTAAACTTAAGCTAAGCTTAAGTAGCAACAAAAGACCCACTAAGCTATCTTAGGGATGGTTGCTGTCTGGAGAGAGTAAAGATTAGTTTGTGAATGTCTAAGCATTAAGTGCACAAACTCCGCAACCTTTACTCTCTCTTATGTCTCCTATTTATACACAAGTATATTACAACCGTTATGATAAAGACAAAGATTACATCAGCCTAGTTGAGACAAAATGCTTGCGTATTTTGTCTCTGTTACATAAGTCTATTTTGGGTATAGGACAATAGTGTTTTCTGAGGTTCAGATATGACACCATCCTGAACCCAAACCATTCAGGGAAAGTTTGACTTTACAAGGATACTGACACTCTTTGTACTTTCAAACGTTTCCCGCCTTGTCCCGCCCATTCTTCAAGCTTCATGTCTTTATCTTCAGTCTTTAACTTTTGTTGCTTCAGTGAGGAGGAACTTGGGATTCAGTGAACTATTGTCATCACTCACTGAATCCATCACCTTCTTCTTTGGCTTAGGTGTCACTCACTGAGAATCCGCCTCACTGAATGGAAAGCTTTTCTTCTTAAGCTTGTCCTAAGCATCCTGAAGATGACTCACTGAGTGACTGTTCACTTAGTGACTTGATAATGTTGAAGGTTGTCAAACACTTAGGTTATTTTATGTTCAAATCCTAGTTTAAGGGAGTTTGTCAATTTAGTGACCCAACAGTCTCCCCCTATTTGAATATACAAATAGCCTAAGTGTTTTATGAATCAGTGTGAGTGAGCAAGGGTCATCATCTCACACTGAGTATCTAAGTAATGTTAGAACACTGATAAACATAAAAACTTCAACTTTCATTCATTACTATTACAGTCCTAATCAAAACAAAGAAATACAAGGGATAGGTTGTTTTGCAGATTCACGTCAGGTTCACCAGTTGAATTTATAGCACAGAGCTTCAAGCTTTTGCCTCTTAGTGTTCAGCTCATGTCTGTCAGGATGCTCTTCAATCATTGCTTTTAGTTCATGGCAGAACCTCATGTTTTCAGGGCTTTTGATAGGAGATGCCATCATGAAGAACCCAAGCATTGCTTTGACCCCAGCCAGCCCAATATCAGCCCATCTTTGGAAGGCTTGATCACCAAACTCATCAGTGAAGAAGAGTCCCCTTTCAGGTTGTTCGATAACCATGTTGTTTACGAACTTGACTCCTTCAGGGAGAGCTCTGTTGCAATCAAGACCAGGGACCTTGATGATTGGCTCAGTCCCAACCTTCTTTCTTTTCTTGCCAATGGACTGAGAGGGAGCTGGTTGACCTTCCTGAGTAGGAAAGAGAGACTTGATGCCCAACTCCTCATGCATCTTGGCCAAGTTAGCATATCTTTGACCCAGGGACTTTGCCAGATGTTTGACAATGGCATTGTTTTTCTTGTTGATAATTGGACCCAATTCATCAAGCTCAGTGATCCCAAATTCGCCAAATCTGAAGGGATCATGAGTTTCTAAGTGCCTTTTGTCAGCTCCCCTGTAGACACTGATGGCTGCTGGTTTGGTGTTAGGATGAATCTTGATATCAGTTATAGCTTCAGGGCGGAGCCTGTTGGTCATTACCCATTGATACCTTTCAATCTTCTTCCTTCTAACCTCAGCATCCTTCTTCAGCTTTTCTTCCCTTTTTCCTTTTCAGGGCCATTAACTCCTCATCTTGAGCCTTTTTAAATACTTCACCACCCTCTCTACCAGCAAGAACTTGAGATTTTAGTCCAAGCTTTTCAGCTTCTTCATTGACAACCTCAATGAGTGCAGCCTTATTTATCCTCTCTTCTTCAGTTGCCCTTCTGGTCATTTCTTCCTTTTCCATATGGGCTTGAATTTGTTCAGCAGTGAGATAGTATAAGACCCCATTAATCTCATAAGGGACCTTTTCTGGTTCAGGCTCGGGCCTTACTATCTTGGAGGCAGGGACAAGCTTCCTTGTTTGTTCAGGCTTAGGTATAGTCATAATGTTTTTGCCCTTGTATTGCTGAACGTTGATGGGAGACTGATAAGAGGAGATTGGAGTGACCTGAATGACATGCTCCCCCTCAGTGTGAGAAGGAGGTTCCTTTAAAGCAACATCAGTGGCTGGTTGGCTGGTGGATAGCTCAGTGGTCTCTGGGATAGGGACTTCAGTGATCCCCTCCCCCTCAACTATGGCTGGATCTCCAGGCAGAGCAAGAGTTGGATTGCTCACTG
>LBNU01026689.1:0-11093 GCA_014162995.1 Artemisia annua | reverse complement strand
TGTTAGAGATGATAATGAAAAACCTTGTTGATAACATTGATGTTCTTATTTATTATTCCGCTGCATGTTATTCAATGTTATTGTTCCTAGATAATTAAAGGTTTAACAGCCTGGAGCCCGTAACGATCAAGGAGTGCTGGGTTCCTACATGTGGTATCAGAGCCTGGGGCTCGTGATATCTAGGATCACAAGGTGTTTTTATTGTCGATGATAAGCAGTTCGAAGAACGTATGAATTGGTTTTAATTTAATCGACAAGATTTATTATCAAAGACAGAAGCAGTTTCGGAAAAAGGTGTAATCGAATTAATAATTGGAAGATCTGGTTTGTCGTTCATTATTTATGTCGATTTGTTGATTACTATATCATCATGGAAAAATAAATACTTGTCGGTGTGTGGGGTTTTGTTGATGAATATAAACTCGTATTGTATCATTGTTAAATCATGGTCGAATGATGGTTACTTCACATGGGTCGATCAGTATTATTATTAAATGGATCAAACTGATCTTTAATTTTATTTTTTTTATTCGATCTGATATGTGGGGTTACATTCATGAAATCATGGGTCAAATATAGCAAAGCATGTGGGACAGTAGAATTGTTGACTAATTGTTTTGTTGACAATTGGGAAGGAGAAGGTACTTATTTTATTCAATCTCGTAGCTGCTGCTGTTGGTTTAATAATTTTAATCGATCATGTGTCAGTAGAAGCACATGGGTCGGTTTGGATTTATTCAAGAAGGTACATGTTGTCGAAGTAAGCAGCTAAATTTTAATGTGAGTTTGGTTTGTCGCTAAGTGGAGAAGTGATACGTCAATATATAAAATTTGTACCAATTCAGTTATTGAATTCATTAAAGGTTCCTCGTACTGTTTGATGTTGATGGGTCAGAAGTAGTCAGTTGTGGAAAAGGTACTGCTATTGTCGATTGGTTGATAATAGTGAATATTTTAATCGGTGAGGCAGTGGAGGCAAGTTGATTTTATTTAAAGTACTGCTCGAGATTTTTCTCAAAGTACTGATGTCTCAAAATACTGCTCCAATTTACAAAGTACTGCTTGTTATTCTGTAAGTACTGCTTGATATTTAAATTAAAGTACTGCTGCTGCGTATCTCATTCAAAGTACTGTTGCTCCGTTATTGAAAGAACTGCTGCTTCGTATTATGAAAGTACTGCCTGTATATTACGAAGGTACTGCTCTGCTACTGTTAGTTTTTCAAGGTACTGTTCTTTCAATATACTGCTGTGATTTATGGAGACATGTAAGAGCTTTATGGTTCAATATCTATGCATGGTTTACGAGAAGTGAGGGGAAGTATTTATGAGTTTGATTGGTTTTGGTTTACACACACAGAAGGTTATTTGGTACACACACAGGAAGAAGTTTATGTTCTTAAAAGATTAAAGGCTTGTTCTTATTGGATTAATTGATTACGAAGAAGGTTGAATATCATTTATTTGATATTGTAGTTGAGTTTCACAGGTGCGTGTTCTTATCATATCTCAAGGTGGGTGTTACACTTTGAAGATAACTTGTTCGTGCTTTATTGTTGTGACAAAGACTTGATAAATCTAGCCAAAGAGTGTGATTTTTCTTATGATGCTCTATGCACACATTGGCTATCACTTAAAGGAGTTACATTGTAGTGCTCAGTGTCTCATCTAGTTGAGGATTTGTCAAGAGATTGCGGTCTATTCATATTTTTTGTTCTTGGTATGAGTTTGGAGTCACGTGGTTAGTACAAGATATAAGACACAAGTTTGGGTTGTTCTACTTCTTCATCAAATTCGTTATACTCAGTTTTCTTCATCAGTGATCATTACAAGGAGCCTACAGATTTGAAGAATCATAGAGATGATTAACACATAGATTTAAGGGGAAGTATTTTATCATGTGTTTAATCATTTAATCTACATGCACCACTCAAGGGGAAGTTGTTGATTCTTACTATTGCTGATTAGTATTACTATTGATGGTTTAGATTTCTATTGTTTCAAGTTCATTTATAGTTGCGGAAAACTTCATGGAGGGTAATTTGAGACATTAGAAGGATGAATTGGATGTGTGGTATTAATTCGTGGTGGTCAAGATCATTATTTGCATATGTTCTCTATTTGTTGATAACAAAAAGGGGAAGAGATGTTGAAGAGATATTGGAGTGGCATTGCATTAATTAAGGGGAAGACAAGATTGTTTCATTCATGGTGAGATTTTATCTCAACTTTTCTACTTCGTCTAGGGAAGTTCGTAAAAGAAGGTGTTTGTTTTGTCATCATCAAATAGGGGAAGATTGTTGGGTCTATTATTAATTTGATGATCAAAACAAGAAAGAAATGAACATGAGGGATTATGTCGCATAAAGAAAAAGATGGAAGATATAAGATTAGGAGTTTTGTTTCCTATACAATTCGTAAGTTTTTGTAAGCCCCCCTAATATATCTCTATATAAAGAGACAATAGGGCTAGGTTTTTAATGTGTATGTCCTTCCATAATGTACGTCAACTAAAGCTGTGTGTGTGTAACCCTAGGCCGTGAAGTAAACGCCTAGGGTTTATTAAGGTTTAGTTAGAGTTACGTGATTAACGTCAGCCTCAAGGCTCGTCTTACCTTCGATCAAGTAGAATTGGGGTTCGTAGATTGTATGTTAGAGATGATATGAAAAACCTTGTTGATAACATGATGTTCTTATTTATATTCCGCTGCATGTTTATTCATGTTATTGTTCCTAGATAATTAAAGGTTTAACAGCCTGAGCCCGTAACGATCAAGGCAGTGCTGGGTTTCCTCCTATCCTTTACCTACATCCGGTCAGGTAAACTGCCTTGGGGGGTTGTAGCTCTCTGGGATCCTTGAGAGGTACAAACCCTGTTTGCTAAGGTCAAAACCACGCATCATAAATGTTAATTATTTCTTGCTGGCCCAATAAATGTTTTAACAATTCATTACACAAGCCCTTNAAGTAAACAAAACCCTGGAAGTGGATCCCACCCCTTTGCCTGAGACTATAAGTGACAACCTACCGAGCCTTGATACTGTTTCATCACTGAGTAAGTTACCCCACTCGTTCCGTGCGATTAGATTCTCTGATTGGAGTGTAAATGTCGAACTAGGCTGTCAATATACCCGCACTCTTATGATATCCTACCTTCTAGAAATTCTAGACAACACATGCTCAAAACTCATTTCTTTTATGTGACCTGACTTCTATATCGGAATACCAAGATATCTTAACCTGCCTAACGATTATTGATACTCGATCTCACCTTGTGAACAAGAAGGACTTTTCTCAACAAAGTGTTGGAATTGATTCAAGCATCTCGGGTCACGAGTGCAACCGTTTAAGTCATGATGCCTCTTAGCATTGAGTATTTTTTTTCAACCATTAGTACCACAATTTCAGTCAGGATACCATTTGAGCAATTTGGATACTTACACTTTTGAGCTTCGCCTGATATTAAACCTTGAACCCCGCTCAGCTTTGTCAACTAGATTCCTTCTCTTGATGTTCAGGAACATAGGTGGACCTGCCTGATTACCCTTCTTCTTTGATATTTTTACTTTTAAAATCTTTTATTTAAAATGCTTTTATATCAACTTTGAAACTCGTAGTAACATTTTCTGAAATACCTATTTTGAGGATTAACATTTTCTGGCCAAATTTTTATCGAACTTTTATTGGGAAATGTCGAACGTCAACTTTTGTGAAATTTATCTTACCCATACCACGATAGGGATTCCGATTTCTAAAAACTTATAAAATCATTTGAAACCGTGTCATCTTACGTAACCGCAAATTCTCAACAAAGAAATTTGTAACAGTTGGAAAGTTATTTTGGTCAAATTCGTACTAGTGTTTACCCAAATAAAGTTTTATCCATTTTTCTGAGGAGGAAAACCCCGATTTCGGAAACAAATTTGAAGTTCAGTCACCCCGCCATCTTTACCAGCTTTCATGTATCGAAATGAAATTTGTGTCACCTGGATATGAACCTTACATTGGAATTGAGACTGAGAATTTGAAGGAGACCCACTAGCAAGATTATGAAACGTTGCGTAGTTGAGACTTAAACTGTTTTAGTACCGTCACCTTTTCACCAACATTATTCCGACCTATAACCTGAGCCTAATCGCGGGGACGCGATTCCTTTTAGGGGTATGTGCTGTAACATCCGGAAAAATTTCCTAAATTTATTTTACGAGCCAAAACATTTATTTTCGATCTTCCTTAGCTTTTGAAATTCCTTGAACTTGTTTGGTTTTGAAAAACCGTGAAACATCTCATTTAATGTGAGCATTATTCCTTTATCAAGCCGGCACAACCTAGAAAACTCGAATCGTATCAGTTTTGCCAAATATATTGAATTAATTTGAGTTTGAGAAAAACTTTGAAGTTTATACTTGATCTTACTGGAAAAATGATTTCGTGAACAATGGCGCAAGTTTTGTAATTTTTCGAGTCCGTTTGCTATGTCGAATGAGCCCCGAATCGTTTTGACGAAAAGTATTACTTATTGGCCCTTCTAGTCCCTCTACTTTATTTTCATTTTANTTACCCATACCACGATAGGGATTCCGATTTCTAAAAACTTATAAAATCATTTGAAACCGTGTCATCTTACGTAACCGCAAATTCTCAACAAAGAAATTTGTAACAGTTGGAAAGTTATTTTGGTCAAATTCGTACTAGTGTTTACCCAAATAAAGTTTTATCCATTTTTCTGAGGAGGAAAACCCCGATTTCGGAAACAAATTTGAAGTTCAGTCACCCCGCCATCTTTACCAGCTTTCATGTATCGAAATGAAATTTGTGTCACCTGGATATGAACCTTACATTGGAATTGAGACTGAGAATTTGAAGGAGACCCACTAGCAAGATTATGAAACGTTGCGTAGTTGAGACTTAAACTGTTTTAGTACCGTCACCTTTTCACCAACATTATTCCGACCTATAACCTGAGCCTAATCGCGGGGACGCGATTCCTTTTAGGGGTATGTGCTGTAACATCCGGAAAAATTTCCTAAATTTATTTTACGAGCCAAAACATTTATTTTCGATCTTCCTTAGCTTTTGAAATTCCTTGAACTTGTTTGGTTTTGAAAAACCGTGAAACATCTCATTTAATGTGAGCATTATTCCTTTATCAAGCCGGCACAACCTAGAAAACTCGAATCGTATCAGTTTTGCCAAATATATTGAATTAATTTGAGTTTGAGAAAAACTTTGAAGTTTATACTTGATCTTACTGGAAAAATGATTTCGTGAACAATGGCGCAAGTTTTGTAATTTTTCGAGTCCGTTTGCTATGTCGAATGATCCCCGAATCGTTTTGACGAAAAGTATTACTTATTGGCCCTTCTAGTCCCTCTACTTTATTTTCATTTTAGCCCCTCACTTTTTAATTTTTATATTTGGTCTCTCATCTAAAATATATAAACCCATTTCTTTTCCCATTTCTCTCATAACTCACACACACACACACTCAAAATTTATTTCTCTCCCTCTCTCTCTCTTATAATCGCCGGCGACACCATCTTTTCCGGCAATCACCGCCGCCGTCCGGCAACACCAGCAGATTCCGGTCACCGGAAAAATTTTCCAGCGAGACCTTTTCTTCTCCAAATCAATAGATCCATATATTTACAACCCTTCTGGAGCTTGTTAGCTCTCAAATCGCCGTGTAACACCATCCACGCGCCGCCACGACCACCTGCCATCACCACCGAGACATCACCACCACCTCTCTCCAACTCCCCGACGGTAAAACAAACCTCACGTGCCTCCCTTTAACTTATTTTCATTTTTATACGAAACCCTAATTTTAAGATCTTTTAATAAATGGTTTTTGTTGTTAAATCTATTATAAAAACCTTTTAATAAATATTTTAAACATAAACTCATGTGGATCTATGAGGTTTGACCCCGACTCGACCGTTGACTCGGTGAGATAATGATTTTGTGATTTCTTTGATACTGGTGTTGATTTGGTTGGATTTGGGATTGATTTTGCGGGTTCGTTTGGTTATTTAGTCTTGGCAGCCGAGCCGTGACTCACGGCGAGTCGCGGTAAGGCTAGGGTTTAGGACTAGGGTTAGTTAGTTGTGTTTAATGATTGGATTTGTTTTCGACTCGGATTTAGAGTTTATGTTTGGGATTCAGTTTTGTTTGGATTTGTTTATGGTCCGGATTGAGTTTAAGATTTGAAAAGGGGTTTATAAAAATTATTTTGATTAAATAAAAGTTAAGATGTATTTGTTTTTGGGTTGTGAAATTCATAAAAGTTATTTATTAGTTAAAAATGATTTTTACAAAACTTATTAGGGTTTGGGATTTTTATATTAAAGGTTAAGTTGGAATTGTAATATCTTGGGCCTCGGATTAGTTTAGGCCGAGAGCCACAACGGCTCGGGTAAGAGTGAGCCATGACTCGGGTAAGTCACGGCAAGTATTGTTATTTTTATTCTTGTTGTTTCACTTGGTTGGTTTGTATAGATCGGTTTCGGCAAGTATTTGAGATGGGATAACTTAACAAATAATATAAACACGGACTAATAATTATGTAACAATAAAACTAAAGGTTACTTATAGTTAAGAGGATTGTTGCAACGCATGGACTTGGATTCGGATTATCATTTGTGACGATATATGTGATGGACAAGGATTGGACGTATTGGATTTGCGGTGTGGTTATTTGGACAATATGGACCCTTTGGTACGAACAATACAAAATGGTCGATAAATCTAAACAACTAACATTAACGTGAATGATATGTCCAATTGTATATTATAACTTGTGATATTTAGCGAAAAATAGGATATATTTTAGAGTCGTTGACTCGGGATAATGTTGTATAAACGGGCAGGTCATGCCGAGATTTCGTAAAATCTTTTATAAACTTAAAACGTTTGTGCATCTAAAAGCTTTTCAAAACGTGTATGTTTTGACATCTATTTTGGGGAAAACTAGGTAAAGCCGAAACTATCTATCAATATTTTCTTTTGTTTGCTTTATCTTATTTCTTTTATACTATTCTCTTCCCGTTTATTCTTTCATTGTGATTTCTATTTGCTTTGGAGTGAGTTGTTATTTGATTATACATTTTACGACTTCTTCATGAGAGCGTGTTACTCTTTTCGTCATTCCTTTCTATTTGTTTGATTTCGTTTCACCGACATCCTTCGTCTTATTATCGAAGCTATATTTTCCTAAGATCCACACGAGATTTCAACTGTTTACTTCTTTTAGCGCCATTGGAAACAAAACCTTTTCATAATACACAAGTATTCGACGAGCGTTACTTTATATATATTACTTGAGTATTATTTCTGATATATATTACTCGTTAGGTTGTGCTGACCCAATACCGTTGTGCTTATACTTTTGATGACCTTGTGCTTGATGACCTTGTGCTTGTACTTTCTTGATGCCGTTGTGCCTACACTATTGAGGCCATTATGATTTACTAGTTGAGACTAGTTGTGATATCTTGCATTGCTGCGTACTCAGGTGAGTCCATAGCCCCACTTTTATCTATTCTAATTGCTTTGCAAACTACTTGGGGTGAGATACATGCTCTGTTTTTACTATGATCACAATGGTTTGAAAACTGTTTATTGAGCTGGAAACTTATATATGCTGGTACTGTGAGTGAACCAGTAGCCATTTTTGTTGGATAAGCACTAAGTACGATTTTTGTCACTATTAAGTCCCTGAGATCCTGAGCCATTAATCACTTGCGAGTGAGCGCGAATATAGTATATAGGCCTATAGGAATTGACCCTCCCACTCCTTTTGCTGGATAGGCAAATTGTGGTGTACTATATTTGAGGTTGGCTAGGTATTTGGCAGTACCTAGCGTAGGGGGCATTTGTATATATGAAATTTCGCGGTTATTGTCGACTTATTTTCAGTGCAATGTTACTGGTGTTGGTTTGGTTAACGCTTGGTGTCATGAGCTTAGTGCAGTGGTATTTTCGGGCGTATAACAACGTAGCCCCTGTCGGGCGTATAGCAACGTAGCCCCTTTCTATTAAACTTGAATATTGTGATCAATTACTTTACTTTAAACCTATGGATTCACTCAACCTTTGTGTTGACTTTTAGCATGTTTATCTTAGGTGTTAGATATTGCCGCTGCATATTAAACCTGGAGGAGCTTGGCAAAGGGCATGGCTTGGTCATAGAAGACTCCGAAAACCTTCTTGGACCTATATTTTCCGCACTATCTTTTATGATGTAAATCGAATGTTTTCGATTATAAAGTTTATTCTAAACTTGTTAAAGTAAAACCGTTCTTTGTACCTTTTGTTATGATAACAATCGAGTAGCACCCCTAAAATTGTATGCTTCCGCTGATTTGGTTTTCGGGGTGTTACACTTTTGGAGACAATGTGATCACTGATATGGCAGATTATATCACCAACATGCCAGATATCGTGACCACTAATATTATGAACCGATTGCCACTAAAAGATGCGGTAAGGACCAGTTGTTTAGCCAGAAGCTGGAGGTTTAAGTGGACTTTGCTGACCGATGTCATAGTTGATGAGGATTTGTTGTACTATTTAACAAATACCTTTGATGGGAGGCATATTACGAGGGTTTTACTTCAGCTTATTGGGCCAGTAAGAAGGTTTGTGTTTTCCATAGAGCCCAAAACGCTATTTGGACAAGACGACTTCAATCATGAAGACATTCATGAGTGGCTTTTGTTTTTGGTTCGGGTCGAGGTTGAGGAGCTCACAATTCGAAACTAGTATGCTGATCCAGTTACTTTGCCAACCCAACTTTACTATCATCAAGAGTTGAAATTTCTAGAACTTCATTCTTGCACTTTTCCCACTATGACAAGTTTTAAGGGTTTTCCGAAGCTACTCAACTTAGAATTGTTTGATGTCAATTTTCATAGTGGTACAGTTTGGGGCTTAGTTGCTGGTTGTCCCTTGCTTGAGTCTCTAAAATTGGATCATTGTAGTACAAACGAAATGAGACTATGGGATATTGCAAAGCTTAGGAATTTGAAGACGTTAAATTTGACATTTGGTATTTGGAACCATCATATGACAATAACAACTTCCAATATCTTTCAGTCGTCAAATGTTCCTAAACTTGAGACCCTTACCATGGATTTTCAAGACTGCAATGTAAGACTTATTCTTCTCATTTTCACTTAAACTTACATATAATGTTAACGTAATTTCTAACATTGATGCAATGTTAGAATTGAAACTAAAGGAAATTCGTCCTTTTGTAATGTAGTTGTTGGAAGAAGGTACCTCCTGGATGAGTGTCCGTCTGGCCTTTCTATCCCTCAAGTGTCTTGAGATATACGGGGTCGATTTTGGGAGTAATGCAATGGTTGCATTGATCGTTAAAAATGATTCGTGGGTCTCCAAATATGCAAAGGCTAGTAACCAGGGTAAGTGGAATGCATATGTATGAAAGACATCATATTAAATTCCAATGGTTTTGCATATGAATATTTCTCTCATTTTTCAGGCCGTATACACGCCTACTTATGTACCTGTTGAGATTGATTCATTTGATGTACCCATCAACAGTATGACCACGGGGCAGCTTCAAACCGTGGTGTTTCGTTCTTTCCCTACAACGGAGAATGAAATAGCCATAATTCGGTTGATACTTGCATGTTCCCCCTTCTTGAAGAACATTTATATCATTGACTGCAATTTGACTGCTGATGAGAATGAAAACATGAGGTTGAACTGGGATTTGGCAAGGAGGCTATTGAAACTCCCTCGAGCTTCCCCCACAGCCGGGGTAGATTTCTTGTACTGATTCTAGTTAATGTATGGGTTGAATACCCTAAGACAACTATTTCCATTTAAGTATGTTCCTACTTACTTGCTCACCAAATGTAAATGGCAAGTTTGACTTTAGGAAGTCAAACGTGCAAATGGTAAAGGTTACTTGCCATTTGCAATTTTTACAATGCCTATGTTGGTCACCAAATGTAATGGCAAGTTTGACTTTAGGAAGTCAAACGGCAAATGGCAAAGGTTACTTGGCATTTGCAATTTTTACAATGCCTATGTTGGTCACCAAATGTAATGGCAAGTTTGACTTTAGGAATTCAAACGGCAAATGGTAAAGGTTACTTGCCATTTGCAATTTTTACAATGCCTATGTTGGTCACCAAATGTAATGGCAAGTTTGACTTTAAGAAGTCAAACGGCAAATGGCAAAGGTTACTTGGCATTTGTAATTTTTACAATGCCTATGTTGGTCACCAAATGTGACGGCAATTTCGAATGTTTATATTTGTGTCTTTATGTTTAATGTTCATTGTAATGAATATATTCTTTTTGAGTTTTTACATGGGTCGGTAAGGATTTTAATGGCTTGCAATTAATTATTTTCACAAATTACACCGTAAGTCCCTAAGCTTGTAAAATCAAGGTAGCATGTTGTGAACACGTCAACTACATTTTGGGCGGGAACTACCTTTCCACAAAAGATAGACAACCTTAAGGACCAACTATGAAATAAAATTTGTTATTAAACCCCTTCACCGTCTCTTCACTGAGAAGGTAGTAACTTAAGCGCGTAACCCAATAAACCCATCAACAACCTTTCCATCACACATTTCCCGATGGCAAAAGAATTTCCGATGTTGAACGAACTCATGGAAGTGGCTGACTCACCATGATTGCATGAGTGAATGAGCCTCTGGTTTAGTCAAGAGGATGTTGAAGTTGGGTTTTTTTAAAACCTTATTCGCCAAGCTATTGATCATCTCGAGAGGATGATACCAACGAGAAGGGGGCTGATTCAGGAAAATGAAGCCTTGGGACCCCGTGGTGTGGCACTTGACTCTTTGGAGGCCTTGAGGAAAACCCAGGCCATTGAAATCGACCTACTTGCATGGTTGATCAAGATGTACGGTGAAGCTGATGCTAACATTAGCATGCAGGAAGGTTTTGTTAAGGAAATGGCTAAAAATGATTAGTGTAATTGGGTCTTAATTTAGGGTAATTCCAGGGGTAGTTTAATGCGGTCTTTTGGGTTTTTGTTTTAGGCTTATAATGTAATGTTCTTGTAGGCTAATTGCCAGTATTATGCAACTA
>LBNU01026687.1:15260-26189 GCA_014162995.1 Artemisia annua | reverse complement strand
TTTATCATGCTTTCGGTTTTGATATCGGGATACCCGGGAAATGATATCGATGTATTTTTAGAACCGTTGGTTAATGATCTGTATACCTTATTTGAGGACGGGGTTGATACATATGATGCTTTTACAAAAGAAAAGTTTAAACTGCGTGCCGCTGTGTTGTGGACGATAAATGATTACCCTGCACTTGGTACATTATGTGGCTGCCCATACAGTGGATTCAAAGGTTGTGTAGTATGTGGAAAGGATACACACTGTGTTAGACTTTCGGCCTCATCCAAGCAAAGTTATGTTGGACACAGACGATATCTACCATACAACCATGCGTTCAGAAGGCAAGCGACGGCGTTTAAAGGAAAAGAAGAACCTCTGCATGCTCCAACTCCATTGACTGGGGAACAAATATACAACGAGGTACAACTAATTGAAAATAAATGGGGAAAAGGCAAACGAACAAACAATGACACCTCGAATAACCAAGAAGATACGAGAGGCAGAGGTGGAAAGATTACAAAGCAGAAAAGGAAAACAACAGAAGCAGAGGGTAGTGCAAGCCAAGTAAATGAACCATATTGGAAGAAATTCAACATTTGGTATCGAAAGCTAAGGTATTGGAGGCATAATGCTGTTCCACATTGTATTGACTTCATGCATGTAGAAAAGAGTGTTGCTGAGAGTCTAGTCAGAACTTTGCTGAATGTTCCTGGAAAGACAAAAGATGGAATGAATGCTCGATTGGATCTGGAAGAGTTGGGGATAAAAAAAGAGTTGTTTTCTAGGAATGAAGCAGACAAAAAAACACTACCTCCAGCAGGTTACACATTAACCAATGCTGAAAAAGACATCTTTTGTGAAACGTTAAGAAACAACAGGGTACCACAAGGCTATTGTTCCAATTTCTCTATTTTGGTCAGCCAAAATGATAAGAAGCTCATTGGCTTTAAATCGCATGACTATCACATGCTAATGCAAGAGTTTTTGCCCATTGCTATACATACAATCATGCACCCACCCACATGATTTGATATTATCAGGTTTTGCTTTTTCTTTAAAGCTATATGTAGGAAAGAAATCATCTTGAAAGAACTAGATAAGATGCAACAAGAATTTGTTGTGACACTGTGCCTTCTCGAAAAGTTCTTTCCTCCGTCATTTTTTGATATTATGATACACTTGACAGTACACCTAACTAGGGAGGTAAAATTATGTGGTCCCGTATGCTTTCGGTGGATGTATCCCTTCGAACGATGTATGAAGGTTATTAAAGGACATGTGCGAAACAGAAATAGACCAGAGGGATGCATTGCTGAGGAGACTATCGCGGAAGAAACAATAGAGTTTTTTAGCGAGTATCATAAAACCATGAAAACTATCGGTATCCCACCTGATAAACATGTAACCAATGAAAATGAGGATGGAAAGCCATTGTCGGCCGGCAAATCAAATGTACTTTCCGGAGACGTCTTTCAGAAAGCACATTTGTATGTAATACAGAATACAGATGAAATTGTGCCGTATATCGAGTAAGTATTACTAACACATACATGTCTATTTCGTTGCTTAAAATGTTGTATCAGATATAATAATCAAATACATTGTTTTGTTTCAGGAGACACAAGCAATTTTTGAAAACAAAATACCCGGGTAGAAAAGTGGCATTGCTGGAGCATGAGCACACTAAATCTTTTGCTACGTGGTTACACAAAGAGGTAATCACTCGTATGTGTTGTTTATACTAATAGTTTATTTTTGATAAATATAAGTGAGTTGTTCCTGCACTTTAAAGGTAACATGTACTTGTAATGAAATTCAGGTTGAGAGAGAGTTAGCAATATCCAAAGATAGTGTATCAGAAACTGTGAGGTGGATATCATTTGGACCACGCGCCACCATAGTGAAATACGAGGCATATAACATCAATGGGTATACATTTCGTACGAAAAGTAATGATGGCATAGTTTACCAGAACAGTGGGGTTAGTGTTGAGGCAGCAGATATTCACATATCGAAGGAAGTTTCAACCACAAGAAAAGCATATTATTATGGGGTTTTACAAGAGATATGGGTACTAGATTACCATTGCAGGCAAATTCCTCTTTTCAAATGTGATTGGGTTAATTCAAAAAAAGGTGGGGTCAAACGCGATAATCTTGGTTATACATTGGTAGACCTGAATAGTATAGGCCACAAGGATGATCCGTTCATATTAGCCTCACAAGCACAACAAGTGTTTTATGTGAAAGACCCGGCAAATTGTAAGTTGTCTATTGTCTTTAAAACACCTAACAAGAATTACAAAGAAACGTATGACGATGTCGATGAGGAATTTAGTACAGTCATTCACGAGCAAAATGATAACGTACTGCCGGTAGTAAATCTACAAGCAAAGGATACCTACTATCGAACCGACTGTGAAGGTATTGTTATACGAAAATCAAAGTGAAGCAAATGTCATTCTCAAGCTGCAACACTCTGTTTAGGGATTTATTTTTTGTCTGCAGAACCTATTTAAGCTTTTGTTTTGCTGCAAATACTCTTTTAAAGGATTTATGTTGTTGTTTGTGTTGTTGTTGTTGTTGTATTAATTGTTAAGTTCGTACTTGCGAATACTCTTTTAAATTAAAGGATTCCAGATTATACAAAACTATAACTTCTAGCAGCATAAACTGTGTACTAGCCGTATTAACTATGTACTAGCAGTAGTACATAGTTAGCACTGCTAGTACACAGTTTATCATAAATGTGTGACCATATGTATCGAATTGTGACTACGCTTGAATATTGTGTGACAAAATATGACTATGATTTAGTCACACAAAAACTCAATGTGACTAATATCAAGGTTAATGATAACTGACTTCCCATTGTGCTATAAATAATAGTCACGTGAATACTTCACAATGTGACTATTTTGAATGTATTGGTCACATATAATACCCTTATAACGTGGCCATAAACATCCTATTGATACACATTTGTGATATGGTGTGACTATTGTAAAGCCTATAGTCACATGATCGTGCTTCAAATAACTGTGACTATACACATTAGGATTTGGCAAGCAAACACACGTTAAACTTTAGACACACATATTAACTTACGTGACCATATGTGTCGAATTTTCGTTACACTTAATCATGTTTGTATGGTTTTGTGTCACCATATATGACATTTGGTCACACTCTTCAAGTGTGTGACATATATTTGTCACTCTTAAATGCATTTCGTGACTAACGTTCAAACTAAATTTTTAGTTGTCACACATTTCAAATTCATATGTGGTAACTATTCAACAAAGAATAGCAGTCACGTTTATATAATGTGTGACAAACTTGACTATATAATTTAGCCACATACACAAGTATTCGTGTGGACCATATATCTTCTTTGGTCACACTGTTCAATTGTGTGACATATATTTGTCACATATGTATATCTATAGTGTGACTAATGTTTCGAGCTGATTTGTGTCGGTCACACGTCCCGAATTAAAAGTGACTAAAATGTCGAAAAATATTTACCAGTTACCCTCTAGTCACATATATACACAAATGCGTGACAAATATTTTACGAAATGGTCACACAAGTCAGATCAAGTGTGGCTGTTTATTTAAGGCTGGTACATTTAGTCACGTAAAAATGTCACCGTGTGACCGTTCAAAAACGACCATGTGTGACGAAAGGTCATTTTTGGCGTAGTGTCATTATCTAAGTCAACTAACATCAATCGTCTACAATAGGATTTGATAGCAGCACTAGCTAATTTTCTACTATCTTCATCCATCTCCAAGAATACTATTTTAATGGATTGTGGAGACATTTAGACAGCACTAATCGTGTCTTGCCTATTTCAACAAACACATCAATCAGTTTATGGTCCTTGTCAATGTCTTTCAGTAACTCAAGATTCTTAGGCTCACGAAAGCTATACAAACCATCATCAAGTGTACTACCAAAAACACTGTTAGGGTTATCTTACCTATAAGGCCAATTTCTGAAAATGCCATTATGGTGAAACCTCATGCTAAAGGAACCAGCACGATCAGCTATTGAAACAAATACCAAAAACACGGTTAGGGTTATCTTACCTATAAGGTAAATTACTTAAACAATCTAAAATACATGTCTTTGTGTTGGATCGATATACTCTTACCAAACTAACTATGTAGCTTGTAAGGGTTTAATAATCTTGGATAAATCCTAAACTATTAACAATGAAACACTGAATAACTCTGTTAAGTATGCGGAATCTACTTTAACAAAGCTAAGAAGAATTATCAAAGAACTTTGATTATATTGAAACTTTGAACCTGCTTACGTACACAGATTCACTAACAATCCCTAAATATCTCTAATATCGTATTCTTATACTCGTATTATCTAATGCCAACCTAGGGATCCTTTTATAGGCATAAGGAAATCCCTAGTCGGTTTACAATACTTGAACGACAAGTAAACTAACTCTAATCTAAAGACCATTCTAGAATTACATTGTAGTCCTTAAACATTTTACATTGTAGTCCTTATAGCATAGCAGTACTTTAATAAACAGTACATTGACTTTCTTCAGCAGCACTTTGACTTTTATGAGAAGCAGTACTTTGATCTTCTAGCAGTACTTTGTCTTTATAACCCAACAATCCTCCCCTAACTTGAATTCTACTTGCTTGATTTCAAGTTTCTTTGTCTTCCCCTTAAGCCATATCATCTTTAACTTCAAGGAATGATTGTATCTTTGTGTACTGTAATCATATAATCACCATCAAAGTACTCTTCATCAGCAATCTTTATCAGCAACAATCTTTACAGCTACTCAGCAACATATTGACATAAGGTACATCAGAATTCTTTTAAGTTCATACTATCTCCACCTCATTCCAGGTGTGTTAACTCCTGTGAGAGTGAATCATTGGAAAAAATAATGGATTTTTGATGTCCTCTTTAACCCGCATTAATCGGAGTAGCCAATGCTTTACGTTAGTAAAACCATGGTACGAATCCATACCATCATGATTTTTAGCAAATCATCAGTATCAACGGATTTGAGTAGTCTTTCCATACGTTTGCTTTTGGATAGCTATTTTTAGTACAATCATTACCATGGTTGATAATTACATGATGAATGGATTTCCACAGCTGACCACAAGCCATGTATCCCTTGGTGGCTAGCCAACTCTTCCCACATCACAGATATGGGACTTGCAAAACATTTTACTAATTTTTAGTAAATGTCAACTAAAAAGATTTGATAAGTCACATCAGAGCGCGTACCCTCATGATGAGTCAAACTCTTTCTTGTCTGTTAAACATGGTGAGTTGAATACCATTTGTTGTGTAGTACAAATACTAACACCATGTGTGACCCAAAAACATTTTGTTGCTGTTTTATTCTGTGCTTCAAAAAGTATTTTGCACACTTACAAAAATTGCTATCTTTATAAAGAACTTTACTGGTTTAAAACTTCAAGCAGTACTTTGATAAAGTACTGCTTGTATAACAGTACTTTGAATAAAGTACTCTGTTATTCAAAAGATATATATATAATAAAACCATACCAGTATTTATGCATCATTCTCTGCTGAAATTGTCCATTTGATGAACAATTCAATCACCGTTAGAGCTGTATCATTCTCTTCTTCTACCTCCATACCATGTTCTAGCATTCTGATCATAAGATCTCTTGTAAGAGGATATCTCCTTTCTGCTAGCATGTGAATCATGGCTCCATCTTCTAGCTCTAACACATGTACTCCAGCTGAATCAAAGTATCTCCAACTTTGAATTTCCCAATCTTCTTGATTCTTCCAAATGTCATCTGTACTTGTTGCTTCAGTATCCCAAAGAGTTGTAAGATCACCCAGTAAGACTAACCCTATTCCTTTCAGTGGAATATTTTCAAAATAAGCTTGTATCTGCTGGTATAAATGGAGCAAATCTTCTCTGTCTAAAAGATACAATATGTCCCACAGCAAATTAAATGCTCTAAAGCTTTCATCTTCTCTGTGGTAAACAAAATAATCTCCATATTCTTTTGATTCTACAACCTCCAATGCAGATATTTTAGATTTTGTCTCAGCAGCTTCTTTTGCCTTGGGATAATCAAAATCAACAACCCTTAGATAATTCCTCAGCTCATCCACTGTATCAGTTCTTAATTCAATTGTGGGCTTGAGCTTCTTTGATGACAGTTCTTGAGTCGTTGTTCCTTTTCTCTTTGAGCTTCTTGTTTTAACTTTATCCGCCATCTGTTTTCCTTCCTCAATATCAAAACCAATAATACCATCAACTTGCCTTACATAAGCTTCTCTGACAGCATTATATAGATCTTTCACCTCTTGATACTTTAACCTCTGCAGACCTTTGTATCCACGACTTTTCAAATAACTCATGTAAAATTTTCTTTCTTGAACTTTTGTCATTGGTCTTCTTGGTTGAACAATTGGCTTAATTGAAATTTCATATTCAGCATCTAATTCAGCTTGTAGCTTTCTGGCAGCTTCTTCACCTTGAGCTTCTTGAAAAGCCCTTATCTGTGCTAAAGTAAACTCCTTCTTCTTCTTCTTTTTGTCGGACTCTACTAGAATTACTTTCCCTTTATCCTTAGGATCTAGCTCTTGAGTAGGTTGAGAAGAAGGTTGTATATCTTCAGTATGTTCAACTCCAGGAATAACAATACCTCTAGGTCTGGATATACTCATCATAATCTCAGCAATAGTCTCATCATCACTATTGGTAGATTTTCTAACATCTTCTTTCTGAACTGGATTGGATGGACCCACATCTTCTTCAAAATCCAAAGTCCTTGGTGTATTTAAAAACTGTCTCTCAGTACCTTGATGAACAGTATCTTGATGAGCAGTACCTTGAACATTTTCAACACTAGTATCTTCCACATCCAATTCTTCTTTATCCTCACCACTTCTGACTTGAACATCAGCATCTTGAACATCCATTTTCTCAGTCTCATCAATCTTTCTCTCAGGAGTATCTTGATGAGGAATGTTTTCTTCAAGTGGTGTTATTTCTTTAAGGGGTTGAATATCATCATTATCTTCACTCTTATCCAAACCAGCATCTTCATTCACATTCTTATTCTGCAAATTCCTCCCCAATGGGAATGAAGAATGTTTCTTGAATGTTCTTTTCTTGGAATTAGGTTTGTGACCACTTTTCTGTTGTGACTTGACCCATAGCCTGTGATGTTTAACAACTGGCCAAACAAACCTCTCTTTTGAACTTGTTGCTCAACTTCAAAAGTAGTGCAGCTTGATCTTCATAAGCTTTCTTCAGTCTCCTTAGATTCCCTTGTCAAAACATAAGCATTCAGAACTCCTTCTTGAGCAGGTGCCTCCTCATCAGCCATCACCCTCATCTCCTCCAGATGTTAAAGAACCATCTGTGGAAGTATAATCATTGGGAGTGGGTGGTTGATTCTCAGCATCATATGAAACAGGACTAGCAGTACCTTGCAGAGAAGGAGTCCTTTCTTTGGAAACAGTATGTTGAGAAGCATCTCCTCCCTCTGAGTGTGTCTGCTCTGAATGTTGTGAAACATCTTGAGCTTGGGATGGAGTGGGAGCAGAGTCTGAATGCTCAGCAGTAGGGTCTGATTCCTCTTGAGTAGCATCTCTAACAGCTTGTGCCAGTTCCAAAATATGGGCAGTGAGAGGTGTATTCCGTCCAGAGAACTTAGCACTCTTGGTAGCCATAAAAGTGAACACCTTATTAGGAAGAACAATGGCTGGCAAGAATTCTTGAGGTTTGGGAACACCTTCAAGCTGTTTGTTCAAAAAGAGTTGAATGAACCTGGGATACATCAAAACTGGTGAACCATTCTTGATGTGTTTGTGCATACCATCAAGAATCATGAATGAGAAGTTGAAAGGCTGATTGGTAGCTAATCCCACTAAGGCAGATGCTATGGTTTGACTAAATTAATTCCAAGCAGTACTTTTGTTACTGAGGCAATGAAGTAGAACATGAATCAGGTACTTCCAGTGTGGACTAAATAAAGGTTTCTCAAAGGTAAGCTTAGTAAGTGAACCCTCATACCCAATATCTCTAAGGGTGTCCCAAAGTACTTGTTTATCAAACCTAACACTACCTTCTTCATCATGAAACATAAGATCTGTGCGAATACTAGCTTCAGCGATCTTAATATTACGCCCAGCAACTTTAGCCGTAATGAAGGAGAGATCTGGTTCTTCCCAACCGGATGCAGCAGTTGCCCAAAATTCTTGAATCCATGGTCCAATGATATCTGGATTGACCAATAAAGAGTAATTGATTGAAGACCCAGTTAGGAAATCAATCACAGCATGAAAATCAAGGTTCAATTCGGTCTTATCCAAATTAGCAATCATGTTATGTTTACTGCAAGTGGAACGAGCCATTTGTGAAGTTGTATGAATGATTGGAAAGGGTTAATGGAATTGATGGGGTAAAGATGAATGTGAAGTGGAAAAGTGAGAGTAAAAAGGCGGTAGGGTTAGTTAAATATGGATAAGATATAAAAAAAATTAAAACCCATTTAATGCGTATACCGTTAAGTTGGCATATATCTTTTCCATAACAAACTTTCTACCATTACCCCGTATTTTTGACAGTTAGAACAGTACTTTTCCACGTCAGCAGTACCCTTCAGAGCAGTACTTTCCATATAACAGAGAGCAGTACTTTCAGCAGTACTTTGGCAAAGTACTGGTCGATAAAATATCTATTAATATTGACTCTTTGACCAAAATATCTTCTGAAAGTCAGCCCGATACATTTAATACTTTCCATATTTACTCCCCAAAACTACCAAGGCAAGTATAATTGAATGATTATCATTAATAACCCATGAGACTATCTTGCCTATAAAAAGAACTTTCATTAACACTTTTCTTCATCACAAAAACCTTTCTTCATCATAAAAACCCTAACATCATCATGAGTAACTTCCCATTGATATACATCTCATCTGATGATTCCAGTGATTCAGAGATCAAGTACTTCTCTGATTCGGATTCTGATTCTAATCCAGGATGGAGTGATTACTTTCCTCCTATTGCATCAAGCTCAACCAACCGAAAACCTAAAAAGGTTTCAACTTCTGCTCCAGCTACATCACTATCCAAAGAATTGCCACAAGCCTTGACCCAGGCTCTAGAGGCTGCTTTAAAGAACATGAAGGGTCCTGTTGAAGAGAAGCCTGCAAGACCAGAAAGACCTCCAATGCAAGTGCTTTTCCTAGCTTGCCCAAGAAAGCAATCATCTTTTGATGACAAGAGAAAGAATGCTCAGAAGGGAAAGCACACTTATCAGGGAAAAGGAAAAAGGCCTATGGAGTAGGTTATGTAGGGTGTAGGTTGGGTAGGGTTGATGTAGGTTGTTTTGATGATGTATCTCAGTTTGTTTTGTGTCTGTGGTTCTTGAATGATGAATGTAATCACTTTGAATGATAATGAATAAAATGTCTTTTCTGTTGAATGATATATGTAGCCTCCCCTCAAATAATGACTAACTACTAATGCCTCCCCTCAAAAGTAGCTTAATTATTTATCATACCAATACTCACCACCAAATGCTTGAATCTTAAAACATCAAAGCCTTTTGTGAGTAAATCTGCTACATTATCATCTGTGTGCACCTTGACAACATTAATGAGTCTATGCTCATAACAATCTCGAATAAAGTGATGCCTAATCTGAATGTGCTTTGTCTTGGAATGATAAACTGGATTCTTCACAATACAAATAGTACTCTCATTATCAATATTGATAGGAGTATTCTTGAAATTGAATCCATAGTCCAAGAGTTGATTTTGCATCCACAATACTTGTCCACAACAACTTGCAGCTGCAACATATTCTGCTTCAGTAGATGATGTTGCTGCAATTGTTTGCTTCTTACACTGCCATGAAACTAATCTTCTTCCAAGATATTGGCATCCTCCAGTGGTTGATCTTCTATCATAGTTATCCCCTGCATAATCACTATCTGAAAAAGCTTCCAAGTGAAAAGGTGATTCCTTAGGATACCACAATCCTAACTTAGGTTGATGCTTGAGATAACCAAAAATCCTATGTACTGCATTCATATGAGAGACCTTGGGTGAGACTTGATATCTTGCACAGAGACACACAGCAAACATAATATCAGGCCTTGATGCAGTTAAGTACAGAAGACAACCAATCATAGATCTGTAAAGCTTGACATCTACTGGTTTTCCATCTTTATCCTTTCCTAATGAGTTTGAAGCTTTAATGGGTGTTGTGACTGGCTTGATAGTACTGAGATTAAACTTCTTAAGAATGTCAGTGACATACTTATCTTGACTTATGAAAATTCCAGTACTTGATTGTTTAACTTGAAGCCCCAAAAAGAAAGTTAATTCACCCATTGAACTCATTTGAAATTCTTTTTGCATAAGGTGTTCAAATTCTTTCACCATAGACTGTTTTGTGGCTCCAAAGATAATATCATCTACATAAACTTGAACAAGCATGATATCCTTTTTTTCTCTTTTAATGAACAAAGTCTTGTCAATTGCACCTCTCCTGTAACCATGTTGCAATAGAAAAGTGGAGGGTCTTTCATACCAAGCTCTGGGAGCTTGATGAAGATCATACAATGCCTTGACAACTTTGTAGACTTTGTTTGGATGTTCAGGATCCTCAAAACCAGGAGGTAGTTTAACATAGACTTCCTCTGTAATTTTGCCATAAAGGAAGGCACTCTTGACATCCATTTGATAAACTGGAAATTTCATATATGATGCAAAAGCAAGAAACAACCTTATAGCTTCAATTCTTGCTACAGGAGCAAACACTTCAACATAGTCTACTCCTTCTTCTTGTCTGTATCCTTGTGTAACCGGTCTTGCTTTGTTCTTGATAACATTTCCTCTTTCATCCCTTTTAACTCTGAAAACCCATCTTGTACCAATT